>CM040191.1:9957500-10200000 GCA_022606455.1 Callitettix versicolor | reverse complement strand
AAAGGTGTATCAAACGGAGCCCTGGGATATCTGGCAACTTCTCAGTATACCCATGAGTGCAGAGCTCCGTATTGACGTAACTCATTTCCTTAGCTTCTTGTGGGTGTTTCCGTAAATAAGAATGTAAAATAGAATGAACAGGATCTCAGCGAACAATAAAAAGGTTGGCCAAATGGAGCAGAACCTCCGTAATGAGGGTCAAGAGAAAGAAAAATTGGAAGTTAATTATCAGGGCAAACATCTCAATAAGGAATTGGGAAATCACCAATTAGAAGTGGGGAGAGCTTGAATCCTCTCCGAATCCTAGACTTTATAAAGAGCCTATGACTGGAGAAGGCGCTGTAACTGAGCATCTCGGGAATATAGAAAGGGGCACAACAAACAGACCTACAAAGTCGCAGTGCAATAGTAAAACTACAAACTCATTCACTCATTTATGTAAAGCTAAATTTTGTATTGTTTTTTACTATAATCAATAGCGTAGACATCGTGAAATATCTCATTATGCTATTTTTACTCCCCCATAAGTAATAACTAATTTTAACGAAGACATGATCATATCAGGAAGTAGAAAATGGAGCATAATAGATCTACAAAGGTCGCAGTGCAATAATAACCCTACAAATTCATTCACTTATTCTTCAAGGAACTACCCATTTTTTCCAATTGATTTTCGTTTGTAAAATATTATATTAGCGTCGTGAGAAAAATCCACGTTTGTTAGAATTCGATAAAATAAGTTATATGAACGATAATGTTGTTTAATGCAAACAGATGGTCTTTCTCGGAGTTTAATTATCTCAGAGTGGAACTTGAACTGGCAAAAACCAATTAGAGCATAACCTCATTTTATGGTGGAATTAATTATTTCCCGCATTGGAAATCTTATTCGGTTACTATTATATGTCGATAGGATGCGTTTAATGATAATGGAAACATTTCCATTTTATTGAATATTCACTTGATTCGATATTGCTTTCCTTAAATATTTCAGTGTTTCATTTCAAAGCTAAATTTAATTATATTAATCCTTACAGAGTGATATTTATTATAATTCTGAACGTAAAAACATCACGTAAACGAGATATTTGATTATCGAAAATTAAATAAGCAATTTTTGTTTGTTATCAGTCAAGTTTGAAATTTGTAAATGCGAATTGTTTGTGTTTGTTTTAATACTAAATTTAAATGGTTAAATCAGATTTTCATAACAGGAGTTAGAAAAGCTATGGTTTTTAGAGTTCGTATGATTATTAATGAGTATGTACAGATTGTACTGAGTAACAAACTTGTTCAAGCAGATGTCATAAAAAAGTATTTTGCCAAGTTATCAGAACACACACACACACACACACACACACACACACACACACACACACACACACACACACACACACACACACACACACACACACACACACACACACACACACACACACACACAAACCTTTTACTCAGTATTTTACTTTTTTATATAACCTGTTATAGTAGGATATTTTTTAAATAGAATTTACAAATAAAAATACCTTGAGAATTCCCATTTCCTATAAATTCTTAAATTGTGTTTTTAAAATTTCACTTTAAATACTTCTACAACTGATTATACTAGAAATGAAAAACAAAAATCGAAAAATTTTTTTAAATATTTTTAACTTTAATTTCGCCTACTATTTAAAAACAATATTTTTTAGCTCCAAGTATTTTACTTCGGTAAACATTTGAGAATCAATTTAGGAACCTCTAAGTAGGCCCTATGTGTTTTAATTAATGAATTCTTGTGAAGTGATGTTGTGAAGTTTGGAGAGCTGATGGAATGATTTTTTTAATTAAACTTAATTCCATTCGCTTAATATTTGTAGATTTTCAAAGAGTTACATTTCTACGGTGATTTACTTATTAAAAGTTGTAAAAACCTCTGTTGTGGTTACGTTAACCACTGTGTCCATTTAAATTAATTTTACAAAATGGCCACCATTTTATCTTTATATTTAGGTCCAAGTTTGTTTTAGCCTTATGATGATTTTAATCATCTTAATATGTGTAAGAATTGAATGTTTCCAATTTACGTAATCCGAAGTTCGGGAAAACTAATTCTAGTATATTGGAAATTGAGAATGATTTTATAGTCTTTTATTGGATACAAGTGTTTTCTAAAACAATTATAATTAAATATTAAAGTGTATAAAAATAAAGGAACACACGAAGTTATAAAAGTTGCCATTGATTGTTTTATTAGTAATGTAGCCTAGTCGTAGAAAGAGCACGCTTAAATATACATTCCCGTTGTGTAATCAGGAGCTCGGTAATAGATATCGTGGGGCCTACGATAAGCCCCTTGTTTTACATCCCTTTTTCGATCTTTGCCCAAAACACTAAACATCATCACAGGTCAGACAACCACCTTCACAATCATGTTTAAATGTTATAAATATATGTTGACGAGGGTAAACTGAAAATTAAATGGAAACACAATACAGTATTCATAATTTAATGAAGACATTTTGCAATAAATAAAATTACGCCTCACACACACCACTCGCGCGCGCGCGCACATACACATACACACACGTACAGGCGCGCACACACACATCACACTCACGCGTGCGAGTACACACACGTACGTTCGCACGCACGCACGCACTCAAGCACAGACACGCACAGGAGCGCGAGTTTGCGCGGCGGTTTGCGCCATGGCTGAACGAAAGAATTTTTTTAAAACAGCCTACTGAATACAAGTTCCCCTTCAGCAACTGTTATTGGAATTGTCCGAAGGTTTTGATTGTCATGCGTATTTGTGGAAAAAGTCATTTAAGTCGTAATTTTGAAATGTTGTTTAAAAGGCCTTTGGGACTTTCAGCAATGTTTTCAAGCGTCGTTTGTGCACATTTTTCAGTTGAAGAATGCCATCATCAGTTAGGTCGTTAGGGTACTTTTCCCTTAACCGCACAAATCGTTTGAGTAGTTCTTACTTATCTAAGACCTTAAATGAAAGTATAGAAGAAAACATCTTAGCGATTGAATTGAAGTTCTGATACGAGTACATATTGGTAAGATGAAAGATATGGCAATAAAATAAATTAACCGTAAAGTTATCTGATTCCTCAACAGTTTCTTGATTACATTTTTTTTCGTCCTTGTTCAACTGTGGATTAATACCCAGGCTGCTTCAAGTTGATTTGCTACAAGTTTTACTTCAGATAAAACCGCTGACCAGTTTTCTCTCAAGTTTTCAATTTCTTGCTGCAGTTTTAAAAGGTTAGCAACTGTAATTACCAGTGTGACACTTATATCGAACAGTTCATTTAATAAGTCAGTTCGTATTTAGTGATTTTTAAAGATCATCTCTGCTACCGAAACTTAAATTACCAAAACTTAAGTTAAATCAGTACCGAACATAAATTATTTGTTCTTAACAATTATGTATACAAAAGTAAAAATAACACAATATAAACTAGGAGGCTCCTTACGGAGCCCGATACAAATTTTCCTTTGTCTTCCTTGTTACCGCCCCTTGGTATGGTCGCTGTTAATATGTCTACGGACATTGATGGTGGGTTTTTTTTGAAAATATATGTAATAAATCTACAAAAAATTATCTTTTTTATGAGATGAAAGATGATGGAACTTCGGAGTGTAAAGATAAAGTTTGTTATTTATTGAAGGAAGTTTAGCGTAGCAAACATTTATCATCAAGATAAGAATACAGTTAATAATGATACACATTTCTTGCTTTAAGAAATTAAGGAATTGAAATGGACTCTTATCATTAAGCACAACTAAATAAACACTGATTTATACAGAATTCATATATATTGCGTTATAAATTGATAAAACTGTTAGTCATATAGGCCTATAAATAGATTTTTAAACAAAACCGTTCTCTTCTTGACCGAGCAAAGCAAGCACTCTGTTTTAACTCGACCATTCGGCGTTTGGTTTATGCGTTTGTTACGCAGTTTTTGGCAATATGCATTGACAGATTGTTTTGAAATTTGCTATGGAGGTACTTTGTATGAGGCGCGAACGTATTTGAAAGATAATCTGCAATTAATTTCAGTTCAAAATGGCGTTAGTATGTGGTTTAACGATAAAGAATGTACATAGTTTTTACCAAACACATTGACCGATTGTTCTGAAATTTGCTGTAAGTGTAACATTTTCCATACATATATTTACACACACACGCGCGCGCGCCCACACACACACACACACACACACACACACACACTCACCACATATGCTCACGCACAAAATTTCTTTGCCCTTGTTTGTAATTTGTGCAGGTCTATATTTTTTAAACAAATAAATATTAAATATATAAAAAAGATAAAATCAGTAGCGGTTTTAAACTAACGTTTCATAAGTACAAATCAGCGTAACAGTTTTTTCTTCATGAAAATACTAGTAAGTTCCGCTAAAACGTTTTCACTTCAAAAGAAAGAGAGATAGTGTGTGTGTGTGTGTGTGTGTGTGTGTGTGTGTGTGTGTGTGTGTGTGTGTGTGTGTGTGTGTGTGTGTGTGTGTGTGTGTGTGTGTGTGTGTGTGTGTGTGTGTGTGTGTGTGTGTGTGTGTGTGTGTGTGTGTGTGTGTGTGTGTGTGTGTGTGTGTGTGTGTGTGTGTGTGTGTGTGTGTGTGTGTGTGTGTGTGTGTGTGTGTGTGTGTGTGTGTGTGTGTGTGTGTGTGTGTGTGTGTGTGTGTGTGTGTGTGTGTGTGTGTGTGTGTGTGTGTGTGTGTGTGTGTGTGTGTGTGTGTGTGTGTGTGTGTGTGTGTGTGTGTGTGTTGTGTGTGTGTGTGTGTGTGTGTGTGTGTGTGTGTGTGTGTGTGTGTGTGTGTGTGTGTGTGTGTGTGTGTGTGTGTGTGTGTGTGTGTGTGTGTGTGTGTGTGTGTGTGTGTGTGTGTGTGTGTGTGTGTGTGTGTGTGTGTGTGTGTGTGTGTGTGTGTGTGTGTGTGTGTGTGTGTGTGAGAGAGAGAGAGAGAGAGAGAGAAACAATTTAATGTATAGGTAGCCAAGACTATAGTATTTCTTATAGGTTCTTTAGATAATGAAAGAATAACCCTAGTAATTCTATAAAAAATCCTTCGTCATCAGGCAGGAATATAGATAGGGGATACAGGATTAAAGTTGTAAATGTTGCATCTATCGTAAATTTTAACACTATCGTAAACTTTGTCGCACTAGTGGAGCAGACCGAGAAAGCAAATAAGCGAAACTATTTTACATTGTACTCCCGAAATACAATATTTATAAAACTGTAAATATATTATTAAAAATTTATATTTTTGTAAATATTTATATGCATTGCTAGCTTTTAACCACTTCTTCGTTCAGATGGATTTCGTAATTAGATCAAAATATACATTGGACTCGTTTCGTTGCAATTACAATGTCCCAAAGCTACGACGTAACTTTATCTTGGATTTATTTATTTTTGAAAGTGAAAAACATAGATTTAACCTAATTTTAAGTAAGTGGATTTTAAAATTACCGTACATATATTAATAAACCACCGTGTTTATGGATCACTCTTTTGGCGGATTAATGTTCATATGGAAATAGTTATTTTTATAACTAGTGAGCAAAGGGGTACTTCTTTAACGAGAGAAAAACCTTGTGCGGAAATTTTCGTTTATGTTTTCTTTCGTTGAATAAACACTTTGCACTCGCATTGTACATACAGTTTTTCCTACAGTTGTATTTAAAAGTATTAATTCAATAATACAAATTTTCGGTTTAAATACAGTGGTAAGTTTGTGTTACACAAATTTCTTGAAATATCTACGAACGAAAATACTACAACATTGAAGTTACCCGGTAACTTGAAACATGAAAAACAGAAAGTACCTTTTCTTCTAACAATCACGTGCTCGTGATATAATTATTGTGTACAATGTTTATTAAAACCTATATTTCATGCTTACTTTAAATAAATACGGTAAACTGGGACCGTTATTAATATGAAATTTCCAAATATTATGGCTCATCTTTCAGTGAACATATAGAAATAAGTCGTATTAAATTTAAATTTAATTGTCTTTGTAGGGTGAGGTAGTAAGGGTGAGCAGAGTTTAAGTTTGCTCATTGTTTTGGGTTAGTAAAACAGTCACGTTGCTCATTACTGCAGGAAAAGATAATTATGTAGGCATACTCACTCAACCATCCCCTGAAATTTTAGTTGTTTATAAAACTCTTACAGGTTGTAATATGGAAAAATGATGAAATAAGTGTTTCATTATTTGTGTTTTAGAGTATTTACATCAAAAAAATCCGACCAAAAATTTTTTACCATTACAAACTTTTCATCCTTTTTTTAGAAACTGAATTTTGACAATCCCTTCTTATTGCGTCTCTGCATTATAAAACGAAACTACTAACTCAATTTATAATGAGTTAAATAAATATAAATATTTCATATTTATAGCTTCAATCAGGACATGTTATTTTACACACACACACACACACACACACACACACACACACACACACACACACACACACACACACACACACACACACACACACACACACACACACATATATATATATATATATATATATATATATATATATATATATATATATATATATATATATATATATAGAGAGAGAGAGAGAGAGAGAGAGAGAGTTGTTAATAAGCCCCATTCAAGCTGTATTTTCAAAATGTGTTATATGTTTTATTATTTGTGTTTTAAAGTTTTTATTTTATTGTAACTTTCAAGAAATATCAACCAAAAACATATTTTTTTCTAATTGAATACCCACCTTTTGTGACAAAGAAAGAAAGTTTTTTTGAGTTGTCTCATTTGTTCTCATACCAACTTAGCCAGAAGGTAACAGCCCTTATTCGACTGGCTCCCATTCCTCCGTTCCCTTTCCTTCCCTACATGTCTAAGTTCATGCGTAATTATTCTTTCTTTTTCTACCAAAGCAACTTGTAACAATAAGAATGCTGATATTCAGAAATTCTTAACATACACGTACAGCAGGGAAGGAATACACGTACATTTCAAGTAGGAAGATGCATTTTTGGAACTTCACTATGTGTTGTTGGCAACAAAGTCGAATCTGTTTCAGTATAGCAGATTGGGGCTTACGGATTGCTTCACAGTTCATTTTATCTGTGAGAGAACTCGTGAAATAAACTCCGGCTATTTTTAAAGGATTCTGCGGATCCTTTAATTGACCGGAAACGGACTTCGTTTGAACTCAAAAGAAGGTCTGACCAGCCGGAAGTATTTCAAGGGTAAAATCTCTTTGTACTCTAGCGCAATCTTGTGTTATTTCGTTTCTTTGATTTTCTATTTGATGTTTTGTCTTGGAATTCCATCGGAAAATACAACAAAAATTTAGTTTCAGTAAGAATGATTGCGGGATGTTGTATAACTAACATGAGGGAAGCCAATTTCCCAATATGTGCAGAGTGATGTCCGAAGTGGGTTAGGGCATTATGTATGGACATTCGAATCCATTGCCATAGCGAGACAGCTGCGTGCCATGATTATTTGTTTTGGATTGTTAAGATATTAATGTTAAATTGAGTAATATTTCAGTAGCTCCTTAAATGTGAATTTATCGACTGTTAATTGTCCCCTAATTAGTTCACGACTAACTATAAAATTCCAAATTGAAGGTTATATTCTGAGAATCAGTTTACGTTACTATATACCGGAGTTAAATAGAAACTGATGCTTGGTACCGTGGATTCGTTAGTTGAACTTTCCTGTACTAGAAAAGTTTCGCTGGCTCTGTTTACTGTGTATGTCGTACTTTTGTTTCACACGTTAAGTCCGTAGTTTTATACGACTGTCTATGCTCCTAGTAACGCTTTAATAATCGTGTCACGCAATCGTTTCGCCCAAGTGGAAAATTTAATGTTAACGAACATTCAAAGCTATTACCAAAATCGATTTTAGTGCCAAATTTGGAACGTATCGCCATAAAATTGCGAACATAATAGCGTGGTAACACAAGCGCAAACACACACACACAAACAAACACACACACACACACACACACACACACACACACACACACACACACACACACACACACACACACACACACACACACACACACACACACACACACACACACACACACACACACACACACACACACACACACACACAAGACCCCATAAAAAAGTGATCTACAGTTCAGGTTTGGGCTAATTGTTTAGGTCCTGTGTTTGGGTCTTCCCATGATGTCCACTACAACAGCTCATTTTCGAATAGATTTTCGCTTATAAGCTAAAATTTCACAAAAAATCGTTAAACACGAGAGGGAAGTCAACTTTCTCGCTTTTTAAAATGGAGTAACTCCGAAACTTAACGGCCTCTCATATTTTTAGTTATTAATTCGTCGGCTTGTTGGTTTCAGAAAATATTTATTAAACACATTTAGGTAAATTTGTCAGGGAAATCATTTTTTTAAAAGTTAACACGATGTAAAGTCGACAGTGAGGTGTAAAGTGAAGCCAACATTATCATGTCAGTTCCATGGATTATGCATGAGTCAGATTTGCATGTCATAATGTAATACGCAGACCTACCGCCAAGGGGAAACCACAAAAATTTATATTGCAACGTATTTCTACATACATGCGGTTTAAGAAAATGTCTTATAAATCGATAAATACATCAACAGTAATACGATATAAAGTATACAATGGCCCGTTAAGCATATTTGTACAGACCATACGAGATACGTGTTTAGTTTAGTGTTCAATTTAAAAGCGTGTACTGGATTTAGATTTAAATTTGTTATTAGAGATCACTTGGTCCGGTGACCTCTATCACTGCTTACGAAGGATTTGTTGTACAACTAATTCGTTTACTGACTGGATCCTTTAATGCGTTTGAGCCCACTGACTAGCTGATTCATGAGGAAGTTCTTGGGATTCAGGGAGAAACCGTCTTCTGCTGGCAAGAGCCTCGCAATCACAGACTATGTGACTTGTAGTTTTTTCTTCCATTCCCCTTAGAATAACACAGTTTCCTCCTTTACTGTTCTACACCCTGTATATAGGTGTTATAGAGTATATACCGTGTGTGTGTGTGTGTGTGTGTGTGTGTGTGTGTGTGTGTGTGTGTGTGTGTGTGTGTGTGTGTGTGTGTGTGTGTGTGTGTGTGTGTGTGTGTGTGTGTGTGTGTGTGTGTGTGTGTGTGTGTGTGTGTGTGTGTGTGTGTGTGTGTGTGTGTGTGTGTGTGTGTGTGTGTGTGTGTGTGTGTGTGTGTGTGTGTGTGTGTGTGTGTGTGTGTGTGTGTGTGTGTGTGTGTGTGTGTGTGTGTGTGTGTGTGTGTGTGTGTGTGTGTGTGTGTGTGTGTGTGTGTGTGTGTGTGTGTGTGTGTGTGTGTGTGTGTGTGTGTGTGTGTGTGTGTGTGTGTGTGTGTGTGTGTGTGTGTGTGTGTGTGTGTGTGTGTGTGTGTGTGTGTGTGTGTGTGTGTGTGTGTGTGTGTGTGTGTGTGTGTGTGTGTGTGTGTGTGTGTGTGTGTTTTTGTGTATGTGCGCGCGCGAGCGCGTGTATGTGTATGTGCGTGAGTTAGCGCACGTGAATGTTCGTGAATGTGCTCGCGTGTGTGTGAACGTGCGTGTATGAGTGAGTGAGCGTGTGTGCGTTCGACCGCGCGCGCGTTAGCGTGAGTTCGTGTGTATTTGTACACGCGCTCGTGCGTGTGTGAGTAAGCGAGTGTGTGTGTGGTGAACGTGATTGTGTGTGTGTGTGTGTGTGTGTGTGTGTGTGTGTGTGAGAGAGAGAGAGAGAGAGAGAGAGAGAGAGAGAGAGAGAGAGACAAAGAGAAAGAGAGTGTGTGAGTGTGTGTGTGTGTGTGTGTGTGTGTGTGTGTGTGATTTTTTTGAGCTTGTGTTATCACGCTTATGTTCCCAATTTTATGGCGATACGTTCCAAATTTGGTACTAAAATCGATTTCGGTAATAGCTTCGACAAGTTCGTTAACCAAAGTAAAAATTCGTTAACAATAAATTTTCCGCTTGGGCGAGATGTTACTAAGTAAACACGACAGTGAGCAGCTGATGGGCTTAGCGACCCCACCATACCTCTAGCTCATTCTACTCTCACTCATTTACTCCACACATACACACAACACACAACATCCACACACACACTCTCTCACACAAACACATACACACCCGCAGGGGGTGCAGACTAGCTGCACCTAGTGAGAGGACCTAGACGAACCTCGCGGCACCCGAGTCTAGCACACACTTACACTTACAGCACTACACTTACGATGTAAACACTTCACACTCACACGTACATTTAGGGATTTGCTGTGCTTGTTCCGTTACGTCTGGGAGTGGCGATTCTGCTTGGTTTCCTTTGGCGGGGCCAAGTATGTGGAACCTGATGTGTGCCTAGCACTGCCGAGGACCTCTGATGGGACAGGTTCTGGAACCGAGCAGCCTATAGGCGCTTGGCAAGCGCATGAATGTTGAGTTATGGGTGTCGGAGCCCATAGCTGGGTCTATCGAAACAAATGGTTGCATTCTGTGAGTACATAGAGGGCGGCTGCCAGTGGTACTTGGGTTTGGGGAACCGTAACTATGTACCGGAACCCATTCCTAAAATATTCTGGAGTGCTGACAGACCATGTATTTCGGCTCCAGGATATTTGGAGGTCCCCCCCAATTTATTGGGGATTCTCGCTTTAGTTCGAGTATCCTGGGCTGCTGGTGGTCGTTTGGGTGCACCCTGTGCCAGTTGTTCGAAAAATCTGCATTCATGAATCGCTCGGCAAACTAAAGTATGGAACAAAAAAAACAAAACGCCAAAAATGTGTTGAAGAGGCCTCGTTCGACTACGTCGAACAGGTCTGAGAGTAGCAGTGGGAGTATGGACATCGAAGAAAAGGAGATGGGTGCTGCAGTTGTTCAGCTCCCTTCTCCTAGATTTTTAGTTTTCAGAAATTCTGAGGAAGGGTCCGACCTATCGAAAGTGTCTCCTTTCCTCATAAACAAGGCTATCGTTGGAAGAGTAGGTCCTGTAGCGTCTATTAGGAAGCTACAAAATGGTACGCTGTTAGTTCAGACTAGTAGCGACAAGCAGAGCTTGTCGCTCCTAAAGATGTCTTCCTTTTTTGATCGGATCAAGGTTTCTGTGGAGCCCCACAGAACCTTGAATTTTGCTAAAGGAGTGGTAACGTGCAGAGATCTCCTCCACCTAGACCTTGAGGAGATAAAGTCTGAGTTGGCATCAGAGTCAGTTACGGATGTTTATCGCATTCTGCGTAATGAAAATGGAAAAAAAGTACCAACTGCTTCCCTCATTCTGACTTTTGGTAAACCCACAATCCCGGAATATATATTTGCCGGATATCAAAGGCTTTCTGTTCGAGCTTACGTTCCAAACCCGAGAAGATGCTTTAAGTGTCAGGGGTTTGGACACGTGAGTTCTACATGCAGAAAGCCCGAAATATGTGGTAATTGTGGTTCGAATGGCCATGGTAGTGACAATTGCACGGATGACCCAAAGTGTTCCAATTGTGGTGGCGATCATCCGGCTCGTTCCTTCAGCTGTCCCAAGTATAAGGACGAGAAAGCAGTTTTGACTATCATGGCAAGGGATAAAGTTTCATTTTCAGAAGCTAAAAAAATATTCAAAAGTTCCAGAATAATTGAGGGTAAGTCTTTTGCCTCGGTCGCGTCTAGTAGCAAGACCTCATGTAGAAATTGCGATGAACTGACTAAAACTGTTAAAGCACTGACTGAGCAAGTAGCTCAGCTGTTATCCGTAATTTCAACTGTTACCACTCCTGCTTCCAGTACATCTGATCAATCTTTGTCTATCTCTTCAAAAGAAAATCAGTCGAATATCTCTAAAAATCAAGCTCCAAAGTCACTTGTGACTAAATCTTCAAAACCTACTCTTCCTGAAGCAGTTCCATCTGCTTCAAAAATGATGGTCCGAACTAAGTCACAAGTGGTAAAACCGACAGTAAAGTCTGTTTCTCCTGGACTAGCTTACTTTTTAAAAAAATCGAATACATACCCACCAGTAGTTGGGTCTAAGGATGCGGATAAAAAATTGGTTAAAAATACCTCTAAGCAAGATAAAAAAACTAAAACTAAAACTGAAGCCGTATCAAAAGCGACTTCTGCCAAAACAAATGTATCTACAGAGTCCGACATGAATCACAGTAGTGATTCGATGTCGATAGACTCTGATAAATCAAAAGTACTACATGACGGAAACGAACAGAACCCGATGCTATATTAATTTATTCTATTTCAATGTCTGCATTTTCTATTAACAACAATGTAATACAGTGGAATATTAATGGGATAAGAAGCCATATGGAAGATCTCAAAGTTCTTGTGCGAGATTCATCCCCTCTAATAATGTGTCTCCAAGAGACGCACTTACATGAATCTCATACCTTCAATTTTAGGGGTTATTCTATTTTCAGAGCAGATTTCTTCACTGAGGAAAGAGCCAGAGGTGGCGTAGCCATATTGGTTCACAACTCTGTCCAGTCGGTATCTGTCAATATAATAACTCCTTTACAAGCTGTTGCCGTTCAGATTACCGTTCCATTCAAAGTTACCGTCTGTTGCCTTTACTTGCCGCCTAGTTACAATTTCCAACATCATGAAGTATATGATTTAATATCTCAGTTGCCACAACCGATTTTATTGACAGGTGATTTTAACGCTCACCATACTTCATGGGGTTCCTTATCCTGTAACTCAAGGGGAATACGAATCGAAGGAATACGGTCAAACTTAGATTTGTGTCTTCTAAATGACGGTTCCCCGACTCATTTATCAGCATCTACTGGCGGATGGACAGTTGTCGATTTGTCATTTTGTAGTCCAGTTTTGGCAACAAAGTTTGAATGGTCGGTGTTACCAGATCTGTATGGCAGTGATCATAATCCCATTAATATTTCATTTTGTACTTTCCCTCATGTGCAACGACGCCTGCCGCGTTGGATCCTTAAAAAGGCAAATTGGGAAGAATTTGCAAAAAGATTTGTACCACCAGACATTGAAGTGAACTGCATTAACACAGTGGTTAAGAAATTCACAAATACGATTTTACATGCAGCCGAGAATGTTATCCCTAAAACATCCGCATACCCACCTCGTCCATCTGTTCCTTGGTGGAACGAGGACTGTAAGGAGGCTTTGCGTCTACGCCGAAAAGCACTACGGAGATTCAACAAAAGCCCGACAGATGAAAATCTTGAGCGGTACAAAATTCTTAGAGCTAAAGCTCGAAGAATTTTTAGACAAAGTAGAAAGGAATCTTGGTCGCAATATATCGGAACAATATGTAGAACAACGCCAACATCTGTCGTCTGGAAGAAACTGCGCTCTATATCTGGCCGTGTTCCATCCACGGAGTTGATGGGTCTTAAACAGCCGAATGGAGAGTTAGTTTCTCAGTGTTCCGATATTGTAAATTTATTAGGATCATCTTTTGCTAGCTATTCCTGTTCTACGGCGTATAACGCTGCCTTTTGTAAATACAAAAGTGCAATGGAACCATTGCCGTTCACCATCGGTACTTCTGACGACTCTCCTCTTAATAGTCTGTTTACTCTGCATGAGCTGGAATCTGCACTGTCTTCAACGAAGGACACAGCTCCCGGTCCTGACAACCTCGTATATTCCATGATCAAAAACCTTCCAACGTCAGGTAGGCTTGCCCTCCTCGAGGTATACAATCGTATATTCGATGAACATACTTTCCCTGACGCTTGGTTGGAAGCAATAGTAATTCCTATTCTTAAGCCAGGTAAAGATAAAACTGATGCAAGTAGCTATCGTCCGATTTCTCTTACCAGCGTTCTTTGCAAGCTAGTAGAAAAAATGGTAAATCGTCGCCTTGTTTGGTATTTGGAAACCAACAATTTACTTTGCAAAGACCAGTGCGGCTTTAGGCAAGGACGATGTTCTGTGGATCAATTAGTGTCTTTAGAATCTGCAATACAAAATGCGTTTCTCTTGCGTCAAACACTAGTAGCTGTTTTTTTCGACCTAGAGAAGGCATACGACATGGCTTGGAGAAGGGGAATTTTGAACATATTAAAATCATGGGGTATACAAGGCAGGATTCTGTATTTTATCCAAAACTTCCTTAGTAATAGGTATTTTAGGGTGCGTCTTGGTAGTACGCTATCAGATCGCTTCTACTTAGAGAATGGTGTTCCACAGGGGAGTGTACTTAGTGTTACTCTGTTTGCTATTGCAATTAATAGCATAACGTCTAATGTACGGTCCCCTGTCAGATGTTCTCTCTTTGTAGACGATTTTGCTATTTACGTAAGCACCAGAAACATGGCAACAGCTGAAAGAACCCTTCAGCTGGTAATAAATAGGTTGCAGACCTGGACGAGAACTACTGGCTTTAAATTCTCCGCTGCTAAAACTCAGTGTATTGCTTTCAGTCGCCGTCGACAGATCCAGGCTCCGTCGTTATATCTTGATGGTATACAGCGGACTTCTCCATCCGTTCGATTCTTGGGTCTAATACTCGACGAAAGGCTCTCGTGGAGCCCTCACGTGCGTGATTTAAAATTAAGATGTAATAAAATCCTCGATATGTTGAGGGTTCTTAGTGGGTCTCGATGGGGTGCTGATAGGACCTGTATGCTGATGTTTTACCGTGCCGTAATTCGTTCGCGAATTGATTATGGCAGCATTGTATATTCATCTGCTAGACCATCGATTTTAAAGAAACTAGATCCCGTCCATAACTCTGCAATCCGCCTTGTTTCTGGTGCTTTCCGTTCAAGTCCCGTCGTGAGTATTCTCGCCGATGCTGGCGAACCATCACTCTCTCGTCGGAGACAGCAGTTACAATTAAGTTACGTATGTAATATATTATGTAAACCATGGCATCCTGCTTATAATATCGTTTTCCATAATCAGTTGCACCAACATTATGAATCCCGACCGCACGCTACAGCCCCTGTTGGCATTAGAACAACCCGTGTTTTTGAAGACTTGCGTATTGAACTACCCCCAATGTTTGAAAGGTCCTTTTGTCTTGTCCCTCCATGGATAATCAATATGCCGACCTTTGATTTCTTCTTGTGTACATACCTGAAAGACAACACTCCTAACATTGTGTATCAACGTGAGTTTTCTCGACTGACTAATTCATATCCATCTGCTAAACTTATTTTCACAGATGGTTCAAAGATGAATGATAATGTTGGGTGCGCGTTTTATTCACTGGACGAAACATATAAGTATGGATTACCCTCAATTTGTAGTGTCTTTACGGCCGAACTCTTTGCCATCTTAAAGGCTCTGAACACTATTGAATTCGATAGTTTGCATTTCGTAGTTTGTTCTGATTCAAAAAGTGCCCTCCAGGCAATCCGGGATATGTATTCGGTAAACCCTCTGGTTCAAGATATTCTGTGCTCTGTCCATAGACTTGAACTACGAGGTGCAAGAGTATCATTTATCTGGATTCCTGGTCACTGTGGAATATTTGGAAACACTGTAGCGGATAATGCGGCAAAGGAAGCAACTTTTCTTCCGCCATGCACTCAACGTGTAATCGTGTCTGACTTTCTTTGTCACGTAAAACATTTAATTCTTCTACAGTGGGAAAATGAATGGGCAGCTACAAGCAGTAACAAATTGAGGGTAATTAAAAATACTGTTCGTCCTTGGGGGTCGTCAATACGTGCAAGTCGTAGAGAAGAGGTGGTGATCACCCGCCTTCGCATTGGTCACTCCATGTTAACGCATGGATTTCTGATGGAACGCGGGGACCCACCTGAATGCGAGTTCTGTAGGGAAACCATCACAATTAAACATATACTGCTCGATTGTGATGGTTTTCAAAATGTGCGTGTTATGTGTGGTCTGAGCAACTGTTTGCAGACGATGTTGGGAGATAGTGCCTCGGCCGTTGACCGGGTTCTAGACTTCCTTCATCGTCTGAATGTTTTAAATAAAATTTAATTTATATAGTTGTTATTTCTTGTGTTATTTTATTTATTTATTTTATCTAAATAACTTTATTTCTGTTATGTTTATATATACTTTTACGAATTGTTATTAAATCTTATTCATTATTCATTATTTATTGTTATTTAGTTCTTAAGTATTTATTATTGATATAGTTATACCTGTTATTTATTTTTTGTTTAATTTTTTTTTACTATTATAGTTTGTTGTAGTTTTATTTTTATTATATAAGTAAATTTTGTTAATTTTTTTTTTTATACCTTCATTTTGCATGACGGCGATGATAACCTTAACGGTTTTTCGCCGAAAAACTTTTTCATTTTATATAATGAACCATCTTATTCCACCAGTGACTTTTATGAAATAGTAGTAGGTATTCTTCAAGGATCCTTTCTTCTTTGTTCTTCGTCTTGCGGCTCTCTTTCTCTCTCTCTCTCTCGTCTACTTTCTGAAGACTGTCTCTGAACAGGCATCCTTACAATAATATTTCTCATATTCCCATATCTTGCCGCCAATATTTTTAGCGATATCGCTCGACACTTTCATAACCTTTGACTTCTCTAGACTCTACGTGTACAGACGTAAAAGTGTTCAGTACTTTGTATTCTAAAGAGTTAGCGGTACAGTCTCTGTAAATATGCACAGTAACAGACGCTCCTGCATATATTTACGTACAGTTCGATATAGGACTGAGTAGATATAAAAGTGTTTAGGATGCAGGAATACATCTGGTTAGGTGTGGTAAAGAAGAGCTCTGCGAAAATAAACTGAAACCTGCCGCGAGTGGATAAATGAATTTACGTCGTTTTCGTAGAACTTCCATTTGTTAGACTGTAACTTATTTAGTTGCGGATTTAAGGGGAAAACTTATTTACGGTATTACAGAAAAAGCGCTAGTTCCAATGCCACATTCGTTCACAGTTTTGGTTGTTATTAAAGAATAAATCGTTTTATCTAAAAGTTGCTGTAATGAAATCTGTGTAAAAAGATATTGTCGTTGCCATTATGGCATACCCGGTACGTTAAAATGATCCCTGGTCTTATAATAACTTGTACAAGTTTTTTTAACCAGCAAAATTCGTTCAACCGTTTTAGAATGGCAATCATTTCAAATCTTTAAATATCCATAACGTTTTTATTTTAAATGTTTAAAAAATCCAATTCCATCATCGTAATCAGAGTTAAGAACTGTTCAAGAGTTAGCATTTTTAATTTGAAAAATTTGTTGAAATTAATAAATTTAATTTAACGGCTGTCAGGGTTCGTTTTCGTATTTTCAATGCAATTTGAATATTTGAAATGCTAATATATGCAGATTTTAATGCTGGCTATGATTGAAAAATCAGATTTTCAAAAAGGGGTTAAGATGAAAAAATAGTTTTGGAAATAAGTTTCTATCACGTATCAGCTATGTGCCGCCATTATTTAAAAATCTATTTTATTCAGAAATTATACTTTAACAAAAAATATATTCTTTGAAACAGTTTTTTAAAATATTTTCTGAACTGAATTTTTTAAAGTTTGGTTGTGACTTCTTTAAATACAAGTTACGTTTTAAGAATAAAGTATCACTCCCAACTACTTTCTGACCATTTAAAAAAAAAAATTACATTCTACTTTTGACTCCTCAAAAAAGGTACAAAATCAACAAGGAAATCTTTCCATATTAAAGTTAAAATAACAAAAATTAATTGCAACTTGAGAAAACTGTAACAACTGTCCATAGTAACATGACTATTAGGCCGGGCGGCCACCAAATGCGGAACGGAGTTGCTCTGAGCGTAGTAGTCAAACCTAACATATTGTTTTTAAAGCAAATGCGGCCACTGAAAGCGTAACGGAGCTGAGCGGAGTGAAACGACATCGCTGAGTTCCGCTCAGCACAGCTTTGACTCTGTCCTGGTTCGGTTTTCAAGCTGACTCTGCTTCCTCCACCATGGTAAACACGCCTATAAACGTATTGTTTTTCGTTAGCTAGGTTGCCGTTGCCTAGGTTATGAATTTTAAACATAATAATTGCTATAATCCTTTAAAGTAGGCCTAGTTATTTAGATTTAAAAGATACAAACTCGTTCTTTAAACTGACTGAAGTCCGCTTCTGGTTGCCGTTCATCTTCTTTCTGCTTCGCTACGCTACGTTCAGTGCAACGTCTTTATATTCTACTTATTATATTATATATATATATATATATATATATATATATATATATATATATATATATAGATAGATAGATAAATATATATATATATATATATATATATATATATATATATATATATATATTTTTTTTGTTATTTTAAGGCAAAAAGCAAATTGAGGCTATTATCGCCTCCCTAAATGTAAGTATGAGTGTATAGTATTAAAGTCGTAAGTGTAATGTTGTAAGTGTAAGTGTGTGTTAGACTTGGGTACAGCGACGGACGTCTAAATCCTCTCAATATGTGCAGCTAGTCTGCACCCCCTTGCGGGTTGCTTATTATAAAGGAAGACACTGTAAGATTTTTCGTTTTTCAAGTTGAAAACAGTTTTCCTGTTCATGATAAACAGAGATAATGTTTTTTGCACTTACCAAAGACAGTATTTTTTAGGAAAGCTATCTTATCTTGGAAAATGTACTGCTCGTTTTTCTCATAAACCCTCTCCAATATGTATCATTTGTCGGCGACGTAGTTCAACTTTAAACGAGTTTTAAATTTGTGAACTTTGTTTTACTCTGTGTAACATGAAGATATGTTTCTATTCGCTTCAGGTCTTGTTAGTTGCCTTCATTTATTGCGATAATACAAGGAATATATTATTTTCATCGTAAGACAGAAATACTTAATATTCTGCTTTTTTGTTTTTCTTCACATTTAGGCCATTCGACCAGTCCTGTTTTAAAAATTTAATTCTTGTCCTATGACTCTACTAATTTGTAGCTTAAAATTTTTAAAAAATGGATTTAGTTATATTCTGTCAAATTAAGGTTATTAATTTCTGCTTGAAAATATTATTTCCTTTAATTTATAGATAACAAGTTAAAGGTTTTCGTAACTTGTGCAGTTCATCTGATTAAACTTCAACTAAACATGCATGATTCGGAATCGTTCTTTTGATTCTCGTATTTTCAGTATTCTAATGATAACTTCACATTGTCCGATACTTCTGCAACTTCTGTTACCCTAATAATAACTTCACATTGTCCTATACTTCTGCAACTTCTGTTACCGTAATTATGACTTCACATTGTCCGATACTTCTGCAACTTCTGTTACCCTAATGATAATTTCACATTGCCCGATACTTCTGCAACTTCTGTTACCCTAATGATAACTTCACATTGCCCGATACTTCTGCAACTTCTGTTACCCTAATGATATCTTACACTGTCCGATACTTCTGCAACTTTTGTTACCCTAATGATAACTTCACATTGTCTTATACTTCTGCAACTTCTGTTACCTTAATGATAATTTCACATTGTCCTGTATTTCTGAAAACTTCCAATAACTTGTTCAACTTATTTTACCGTTATAATCAGCTGTCAGTATCACTGAATAAGCACATAACTTTCTCGATACTTTTTATATATCGTTTTAAGTCACTAAAATCATCAACTCAAAAATGGGTGAAGTGAATACGAGCTTAGAAATTGTTTATAGCATTTGCTTTTTTAAATTTTTTAAATTTATTTTAAGCAATAGCAATTGTTTAAAATAAAAATAAAACTCTTAGCTGTTGTTAGAATTGACGTGAATAATCTTCTGCTAGTGCTAGAAAGTAAATGCTGAAAATAAATAGCCATTGCTTGTCGTTTTGAGGCATTTTCGTCAAAAATCAAATTTAATTTATTTGGAACAATACTACCCTAAAGTAGTACTTAATTAAAATAATAAACTTTTCGCCAATCACATAACTATACGTTCATTGGCAAAAATAAAGATACTCTACTGTATTTTTCGTTTTTCCTCACAAATCCTTTTAACCAATTAAGCTGAAATTTATATACACTATATAACGCTATCCAAGAAGGTATTTTCAAAAATGAACGATTGTTTTGCGTTTTAAAAGAATATCCGTTGGAAAAATAAGCTAATTGATCAGCTATTGTGTTATGACCCAGACCCGATTGTTGAGATTCACACTTATCAAATTGCACATTCCTAACTAGAACTTTAATATCAATATTTTATTGGATACAGTGATAAACTTGGTTATAGATAGTAAATACTGGATTGGAAAAATAAAACGAAATTATCTTGAGTCATATGGGGAAATAAACTTAACTGGTTGAAATATAAACTTAACTTACAGCTTATACTATCTTAGGTTTTATCCTTTTCAAAAGAGCAGTTAAAAAAGTATTTCGTTCCGTAAATATAAATGTATTCTGTTTTCTTTGTCCATCTATAAAATGTTGTAATTCCTTATTGAATGATATTAATGTTATTTAAGAGTTACACATTTTTACAAGACCACGTATTTTCAGTTTTAACAAATTTATTGTCGTTTCATTATTTTACTTTTGTCTTAAAATGTAGTTAGTCAGGGAAATATTAAATCTTTGGATCCAATATGAGGAAATGCATTTTTTAAATTGCACTGAAATAATTTTATAATGCGCGGTCTGGTGCGCATTAATTGCGGGCTTACACGCTCAACGCACTAAGAAAGTAAATCTATCGCTGAGGTTGCAATTTTAAATAAACTCGCCACACATTCGTGCAGGCTTAATTGAAGCAAATTTCCAAAAATATTTTTTTTTATCTTACCTTCTTTTTGAAATTTTTATTTCATTTTTATCTCCATTATAAAGAACATTAAAATCTGCATACATTAGCATTTGAACTTTCAAATTGCACTGAAAATAATGAAAAGAACCATGACCACCGTGAAATTAAATTCCTAATTTGAAGTGTTTTAAAAATTCTATACGCTAATTTATACAGTTTTTAATTTATACAGCTTATTATGATGGTAAAATCAGACTTTCAGATAAACACAAAACAAAAATTTATGAATTTACAAAAATTTTAAATTGTTGCAGTTTTGAAACTGTTGAACCAACTTTTGTTTGTTAACTAACTTGTCCAAGATAACAGAAAAATTGATTTGTATGCTAATTTTGAATCAAACCTCAATAAAATTGCGAACGTAAGCGTGCAAAAACACAAATGAACAATTTTTAATCTTCAAAAATGTGGCACAATTACCGATTCTGATAACTGGTTTAGACAAGTTCGTTAACCAGCAAAATTCGTTTCAAAGGGGGGGGTTATTTCAAATATTTTCAATTCATAATTTGTTGGTCCTAAAGATCTTTTTAAAATCTGAAAACAGCATCTTAATTAACGTTGAAAATTGCATAAATTTACATTTTGATTTTTCAAAATCAGTAGAAATTTAATTTAATTTGAGGGTGGACAGGGTTACGAGTATAATAAATTCGGAAGGTGAAATCATAATTTCTGTTCCAAAAAAAAATAACAAAAAAATGCTTTTTGGAAATACGTTTTTATGAGATCAGCGAGACAGCTGCGTGCGACGGTTATGTTGGTTAACCTGCATACAACAACAAAAGCAAAAAAATCTAATTAAAGAGTAAGTTTTAATAAACCAATTTCATAGAGAATGTAGCTTGGAAATCAAATACTGCTTTGCTGGAGAGATTCCGTTTGTTGAAATCATTTGCATTAAAATCTTCTTTTGTAGTGAGTAATCCAATATTATTTTCCTTGAATCTTCAAGGGTGTAATTTATAGATTTTCTGTAACAGTATTTGTACAAATTTAATGGTTAGTGAATTACTTAGTGTGCATTTCCCGGTTTACTGTGTATTTGCACTGGTTCATAAGCCACAAACACAGAGTGTAGTGGTTCACTTGAGTGTTTTCCCTGAAGGAACTGGATGTGCAATAATGTATAATCTTTTATATATTTAGAACTTGAACTACAAAGAAATCATATAGTTTTCCATTATTAGAATATTTCCATGAAAAAATTAACTATTGAGCGGCCATCATGGTACGACCCAGGCCCAAGTTCTTGAAATCAGGCCCGATCTGATCTCTAGATGATTTTTGAATGGGGTTGTTATAATAAATATAATCTTGGTTTGTCCATGAGTGCCAACGCTATGGAGGCTATATGGTATGGTAGCTCTCCACCCTCCATTCATGGAGAAGGTTTTTGTTCGCAGCTGTAAGGGCTGGATTCGAAGATTGGGATATCAAAAGAAAGCATCGCGCTAATGGACTTCTTATGGGAAATCGGTGAAACAGCTGGGCATCGACTGCCGGAGTAGCCAAATTGGCCAGAATGTGCCTGGTTGTTCTAGAGTATTCCACAATGTTCTATATTGTTCCAAAATGTTATAAAATGTTCCGGAATTTTGTAGAACCTTCCAGAAACGTTCGAGAATGTTCTACAATAGTCTATAATTTTCTAGAATATTCAAGAATTTTCCAGTATGTTCGAGAATAAAGTTTCTAGACCTTCGAAAAGACTTACTTTTCCCGAACGTCCTACTATGTTGGGAAACGTAATTCCAGAATCTTCTGGAATATTCTCGAATCTCTCATTATCCAGTTTAATGTTTTTTTGTGACGACCTCGAAAGAGGGATTTGACATTTTGTATTACGGCCTGAAAATGAAACAGTGATATTTCGAAACGGTGGTAGCCTTTACGAGGTGAATAAAAAAGACCACTAGACGAAAAAAAATAGGACGTAATCCTAGTTATTTAAATATGTGGTCCGGTGGCTATATTGCGATAACGAAATCGTCTTTAGTCATGCTAAAACGTATTCATTTGCGAATTATAAGATAGGTGTTACTTTGCCTGAGTGTATTCATTGTTTGATACTGTAACTGGAATAAAGGTTGGCCTGATATTTCGACAAATTCCTATCTGCCTTGAGCAAGGAATGTCTACGCTGCGAGTCTGAAATCTAAGTGATAAAGTTTATATGTATTTTACGATTTTTAAAAATGTATATAAACATACATACATACATACACACACACACACACACACACACACACACACACACACACACACACACACATATATATATATATATATATATATATATATATATATATATATATATAGCTTACGAAACATGGTTTGGGCTATTTCTTACTTTTTTCCACAATCAGTTATCTGTTAAAAAAAACTTAATTTATATCGGTAGTATTTTTACATGTCTATAATTGAAAATTAAAAATATATATTGTAAAATATGATCTTAGTAATAATATAGAACATCTTGTAATCTCTATCACATTTATAGTTATAATGTGATCCTTACACCTTTGCATTTGCGTTGATATATTTGATATTTTCCATCTTGTGTTACACGATATTCAGATTGTAAATGAACTTTTAAAGTCAATTTGTAAGTTGGGGTTACATAACGCTGTGCGGGCTGTTTGAGGTGCATTTTAACTTTTATCCTCTCAAGGAATTATCGTTCGTTCAAGCTCTAACTTCAAGCACAATGAATATTTATTACCTTTAATGAGTAACTCTCTGGAGAAATACGTATTATATACTATAAGGCACTTAGCACTGAAGTTTAATGGCGTCTTTAATTAGTCAAACAATGTTAGTTGCCTTTTTAAGTTTATTTTGTTAACCTAAATACTTTGTTACTGTAAATATAAATAGGTTTTTTGTTTATGTAGTCATAAATGTTATAATGCTATGAAAAAATATATTTATAATAGTGTTATTGATCATTGATTTAGTTAAAGATTAGAGAGCTTAAGGGGTTTGTGATCGAAGGATCTATTGTGCAACTAAGCCTCTTGGGTTCTGGTGAGTAGACCGGTGCCCTCAATGAGCTTTTGTAGTCTACTGGCTAGCTGACTGGAGGTGGTCAGGATCCTGGAAGCCAACACCCTTTGTCTCCTGCTGGCAAGAGCCTCACAACCGTACGTGGCCTGCAGGTTCATCTTCCTTCCTTCACAAGCTATACACGTGATTTTTCCGTGATGCATTCCCGTTCTTTTCACACGTACCCTCGGGCCATAGTGCCTGTAATAATCCCATGGATTGTCATCTATTTAAAGGATCCCAACTGACCCAAATTGACATAGAGGGAACTTGTTTAAAAGAACGTTTGCTGTGTGGATGTCTTCTGTGATTGTACCATCATTCCTGGTGTTGCTTGATGATCCACTTACAGATCCAGACAGACAGAGAAACCCTTACTTTCGGCTCCAGTCCAATGAACTCAGGATGCAGATACCAGTCTAGCCAGTTTGTCAGTTTGTTCTCATTGCTGAAATTCAAAATTACAAAATCAACGTTTAAAATATTTCTTTAAAAATTAAAATTACCAATAATAATTAAATATTGTAGCGAAAATTCCCATTAGTAGTTAAATATTGAGTTTGCTGTCCAATTAAATTACTAATTACAGTTTGAGTACAGTTTGGTCCAAAACTATTACCGTTGTACGTGCCAATTCTCTATTCACGTGCCCGTATTCACGTTTTACTTGGATTGGGGTTGTCAGCTTCAAAACGCTTTCTAGTCTTACGTGAGCAGTTTCAATGACTATTTTAAAGACATCAGGAATATAATGTTGAATATTTAATATTTATTTAACCGCAAAAACATTCTTAATGTAATTGTCTTTTTTTTGTCTTCCGCTAGGGATGTTGTAATTTTGTAGAGTGCATATCTCTGCCTTTATTAACTTCCTAGCTATATAGCCTTTCCTAGATTCAAACGTTTTATATTTGTTGACGCATCTCGGAATAATTCTATTTTCAAAACGTTTGACAGTATGTAAAACAATCTTTGTTTAATGTTACTCATTTTGCACATAAAGAAACGTTTCCAAAATTGTTACTTACTAATACATTATTTTTATACGAACAGTATGTTTTGTTCTGAAAATATTTCTAAAGAACGTATTTTCTTGATTCGATTGTGGAGAAGGGAAACATCTCAGCGGGTTTCTCTTGACTGATATCTTACCCGACCCGAATTGTTAGGAGCAATTAATTTGAGGCGAAGCTCCGGAATCTCGTGCCTTTATTTAATACGAGTGCCAAATATTTCACCTCAGCGTATTTAATCTGCAGTTATTTATTGTTTACGTTTTGTAACATTTTACTTGAATTAAATTTAAAAAAAACGAAAGCAGAAACTTCATACGCGCTTGGGTAAAGGATAAATGGAATTTGTCTTATTGTAGGCTATACAATACGGTCTACATAAAGAGCGTTACATTCACTTAAATTATCGTTACAGTAATGGCATTTTAATTCAAATTGCTTCTACAAGTTTGAAAGAATGAAACCAAAGTGGTAGTCGACAAATTTATAAAACTGAGAAAATTTGAAAATAATTTAAGCCTGAAGAACTGTTTGGATGTGGTTGAAAGAATTAACGAACTAAAAATAAAAATAAAAAACAACCATAAGTTAGTCTCATTTGACATACCAGCGTACCCATCAATGAAACCATGGTTATATTAAAAGATAACCTCACCTTCGCTCACAACGAATGCAATAAATGATTTAATTTCGTTGAATAAAACTATTCTAAAGCAAAATTATTTCAAGTTCAATGATAAATGTTATATTCAAAATGAAGGTTTAGCCATGGGCATTTTGGCAGAATTGTTTCTAAACCATATCGAAAACGAATTTTTATGGTCCGATAGGATCTACAATAGAGAAAAAGTAGTTTTTTTATTACAGGTATGTGGATGATATAATTGTACTTTTCGACGGCAATAGTAGACAATTAAAAATTTCAATAAGTTTCTTAACACAATACATCCCAACCTTCATTTCACACTGGAAGAAGAGACCGCTAATACAATAAATGTTCTTGACCTATCCATTTCAAAAGTAAACAGTAGTTTCAAATACAGTGTTTATAGGAAACCTACCACAACCAGCCAAACAATACAGTCTTCATCCCACCATCCATACAATATAAAAATGGCAGCTTACAATAGTTTGGTACACAGGTTAATTTCACTCCCTATGGACAAAGAAAGCTATGGAAATGAAGTGAACATCATTAAGTACATAGCTGTTTCTAACGGATATAAAAGCTCAATTGTTGATAGGCTTATTGCCAAACACAAAAACAAAAATAAAAAAATTGTTCCTGATAAAAAAAACCTACATCTCCACGGAATATTGTTCAACTGTAAGCCACACCCTAAAAAAAGAATTAGCCAAAGAAAATATAAATGTCTCTTTCAGAACAACTAATAAGTTATCAACATTATTAAAGAAGCCAGTTGCAAATACAAGTGGAGATAACTTTGAAAAAACTGGCATATACAAAATGAAATGTAGTGATTGCCTAAGCTTCTATATCGGTCAGACATCTCGCTCTTTTAAGAAAAGATTTAAAGAGCACATACCCAGAAGTGCATTATCGACAAACTCGGCTTTCGCAGAACATCTTATGGACAAAAACCATAAATTCGAAGACATCCATACCAACATGGAAATATTACATTTGTGTCATAAAAGTAGTTATATCGATGCGACTGAAGAGTTTGAGATTTACAAGAGCAAAAAATCAGACCCCCACACCATCCTCAATGAAAAACTTTCATTTAAATCAAATTTAATATATGACATGGCTCTAAGGATAAGTGATTTGAATAAGTAACAAAAACCTACAGACGCACCGTAACTGATAACAATGACGGGCGCGCTACAATGATGGAGACTCCGCAGTCCGGAATGTAACGACGTACGAGTCGCGTGTGTAGCTTGGCCAAGCCGAAATTCATGATGAATATTTTAAACGTGTAATTGTACTCAGTGTTTGTTATGTATGTTTAACGTTTTGTTTGACTTTGTGACGACCTTGACAGAGGGATTTAACATTTTGTATAATGGCCTGAAGATGAAACGATAGCGTTTCGAAACCGCAGTAGCCTTTATGAGGTGAGTGGATAGACCACTGACGGGAAGAATAGGTCATAAAAACAAAATGATAAATAATTAAAATAAAATATTTATTTCTATGGTAACAATTTAAATAAATAAATCTAAATAAACAAGATTTCGTGGAGTTGGACCACGATGTGGGTTGAGATTTCCCATAAAGTACGGATTATGATAAATTTACGATAAGTAATTCCTGCCTCGCCTGTAGACACAGCATAGGCAATCATGCATACTCTACAGTTATGCAAGTAGTATTGTCGGGTGCGAGCAGTGGGTTCCCCCATTTTACTCGCTAATTAGACAGACAGATTCGCTGTCTGTTGTTATTTTATAACAATAAAACAGATATTTTTCTGTTTGCTAAGATTGTAACACATGATACCCGTTTTAGAACTAGCAATAACAAATATAATTAATTAAACTTTGCTTGAATTGCATCATATATGAAACATCATAACGTGTGTGAATGAAAAAAAAATAATTGCGGCACGCATCTGTATCTCTTACGTGATAGAAGCGAATTTAAAAATATATTATTTTCATGTTAACTTTCCCTGGAAATTTCATTTCACCACCATAATCAGCATATACATTTTAAATTACATAGAAAATACGAAAATTAACACTGATCCTGACCAAATTACGAACATGAGTGTAGTAATACACACACGCGCGCGCGCACACACACACACACACACACACACACACACAACATTTTAACGACCCCCTCTAAAGTGATCTAGAGGTCAGGATTGGGGCTCTTTTCAACGGCTCTGGTTTGGGTTTTCCCTCAATGGCCAATCCAAACCTATTTTAAGTTCAGTTCCAATGAGAACTGGAAATACAGTAGCTTATTTTCGTTAATAAGGTACGGTTCGCAAAAAAATGTAGGTTGTTTTTCACCGTTGTAAAAAAAGTGTTAATCTGCACATACTGACATTAGAAATTTCATTAAAACTTGGTGTCGGTAGTTTTGCCTTATTTTTCACGTACTGTATCCAGCGTGCCAATTTTATTTACTGGAAATGTATTGTTTTATTATAACGGTCGTTAGTCAATATTCCGTCATCACACTAATTAATTTACACATCCGATGTACCACATCACAAGCCGTGTAGGTGTTTCAAAGTTTGCCTTTGTTGGGAAAAGCAAAAGAGTAAGTCGTGTGTGAAACGTTTAGTTAAGGTGTATTTATTTCCGTAGCCTTGTTACGTCACCTTCTCTCCCTCCCTCCATCTCTCCTTTCGCCTTTTTCTGATAGAGAGGACCTGCCGGCCCTAACTTTGCCTCAAATAAAGACAATCAATCCACTTTTTTATCTGATTGTGTGTCTTGATCTCTTCGTTTATTTGATAATTCACACCTTTAATTTTTTTATGTTTGTTAATGGACGCAAATAAAACAATCGTCGCACGCAGCTGTCTTGATAGCGCAAGAAAAGCACTCCTCCATAAATATTTTTATTTACTTTACCTTTTTTTGAAACTTTGATTCCACCATCATAACCAGAGTTAAAATATAAATATATTAGAATTTAAAACTTTTATAGCGCTTCTCAACGGTAAATTTGTTTCTTTTCGTGGCGTCCTCTAACCACAATGCCCCGTAATGGTTCTTCTTAGTTGTTATCTTAGACATTCCAGTTGCAGCCATATAAGGGTTGTGTTTCTCACCCCCAAGTTTGATCTCTGTTGCGTCTTCTGCATCTAGATTTAATTAGCATCCCTTCTATTATCGTCTCTACTTTTCGCAGTCAACGCTTTTGCGCTCCCGGTAGACATTTTTAGACCTCGCTACTGACTAGAAGTGTTGGACCTCAATGTCTCACTTTTTGCATCGCATGTCTGGCAGGTCCGCCCAGAGTCCTCACTGTCTGCTGCCATTCACTTCTTGTGGGTTCACAAGGTTAGGTACAACATCAGTAAAGAATTTCTTCATTTTAATAATGGTTTTATTGAAGTGCATCAAAATCAATAGTTCACTTGCGATTGGATAGAATCATGTGTTGAGTTAATGAAGCATTCTGTAAGTAAAGTTCTGCAGCAGAATAAACAATATACATGCGTGGAAGAATGTAAACTACATTTAAAACTGGTCCCGCGTTTGTTTTTAGGAGAAACATTGGTATTCCAATGTTTCGCCGAAATTGTACTGGCATGGTTCTTTCGCCGTCCTTCCGTTTCTAAACTTGGAGCGCGTACCACCCCGAAGATGCTATCCACCATTTTGACGATACTTCGGAACAATGTTTCGTCTATAAACAATTGTGTTTATTTGTGTGTGTGCGTGCGTGCGTGTGTTGATACTACGTCGCTTTTAATTAAACGCTGCATATTAAAAATTTGTTTCAACTGTAAGTCTAAAAGTTGCTTTACGTTTTGACTTTGTTACAAAAAAGGTTCGATGAAGTAAAAACAAAATCTAAGAGACTCAGACAGTGTGCACAGTTTTCTAAAAGAAATCAAAATGATTATTTCTGTTCCAATTACGTAAACGAGGAGATGTTTAGCCGCGGGAAGCTACCTTTCGCAAGATATGCATTACTGTAATGAAAGTTATAAGCGACGTTCCTCTGCCGATGTGGTTAGCATGGAACCACATCAAAGTCGTGTAAGCCTTAATCTGTCCTCACTGGTCGGGGTCACTTCCAGCGGGGGTTTTTGTTTACATTAAGGCCGTACAAAGCAAAGCCTTAGTTTAATCTCAGGCCACCTTATCCAGAATTGAAATTAATCTTATATACAGTATAGTATACGTACGTAGATCACTTAAAATTATAGCTGCAATCTTGAATTTGAGCCATTTTTCTCATATACTTTGTACAGTGGATCTGTTAAAATTATAACCACAATCTTGACTTTAAGCCACTTTTTTCTTATATAATTTGTGTAAGGAGATCGTACAAACTTGAACTTGAGCCACTTTTTTCTCATATACTCTGTACAATAGATCTGTTAAAATTATAGCCACATTCTTGATTTTCAGCCACATTTTACTAGTAATATTATAGCTACAATTTTGATTCAGAGTAATTTTTTTACATGCTTTGTATAATTGATCTGTTACAATTATAGCCACAATCTTTTATTTGAGCCACTTTTTTCATACGTTTTTTATAATAGGTCTGATTAAAGTTATAGCACAATCTTGAGTTTGAGCCATTTTTTTCTTATATACTTTGTGTAGTAGATCTGTTAAAATTATAGCACAATCTTGAATTTTAACCACTCTTTTCTAACTATACAAAATATATCGAAATTTAAATCGATTTTGAGATGCAGCTGTATCTCAAAAGTTATACAGATATGAAAAACTGTATATAAAGATGATTTTTACTTGGATGTATGTTTGTTCGCTGTACAGGGCCTGAAGGCTTGCGCCGATTACAATAGAAATACTTTGTCTGCTTTCGCTAATTTCCTTTACTTTTTCAGAAAACTATAAAAAGTTAACAAAGGATGTATTCACAAAAGCCAACTTTAATGATTTTAAATTATTTTTGCCTAAAATGTCTTATTCGAATAACCGAAATTTATAATGCGCCATCTCTCCGAAACATTTCGATTTCGTAAACGAAAAAAATATGTTCATATAGACCAAGTTTTTGAAATTTCTTTCAATTTTTGTTCATGCATGAAAGTATAAGGAATTTTAAATGAAATAAATATACTGCTCGGAAAGGAAATTTTATAGATGATAACGCCCTGTAGTTTGTTTCGATTTCCCAGTTAACTCTGGTGCAATTATTATCTTCATTTTAACTTAGTCACTGGGCTTGAGTTATGAATCTTTATACAGGATGATTCAAACTTATATGGCAATAACTCAAGAGCTGATACTGTACTTAAAAATCTGAAATATTTCATATAAAGATATCATACCCGGAAATTCTTCATTTTACTACTAGCCGATATTTTTTTTGAATTTTTTTTAGAAATTATGAGGTCTTTTAGTTTTTCACATTACCGATTTTACCTCATTTTCTTTTGAAAGTGTCTGAAAACTATATTGTGATAACAGCAACGCATACGTATTTCGTTTTGGGTGTTTAAATGCTTAAAATAATCTCTTTTAAGTAATATTAATTAACAAAAGAATTTGTCAGTGTTTTTTTGTACCCTTTACCGTGTGTCTCCTGATTTAGTTAGGTTAAACATTACGAAAGTGATTAAATTTTGTGTACGCTTAGGCACATTGAAGCCCTTTCCAAACAAGAGTAATTGATCGGATTAAAGTGTGTGTGTGTGTGTGTGTGTGTGTGTGTGTGTGTGTGTGTGTGCTTGTGCGTGTGCGTGTGCTCGCGCGAGCGCCTATGTCAGCCAAATATATGGTACAAGAGATCTGAAATTTAGTTTTTTTTAGCGAGCACCGCCTACTTTGTGTCATTAGACTAATGAGAACGAAAGATCAACGTTAACGGTAAGGGTAAAGCAACGGCAGTAACTGAGTTTTGACGTGCGCGGTTCAGAGATACAGCAGACTAACCGGTGCCTTAGCCACATCGACCACTCTGCCCTTGGAAATTTTGAACATATGCACACAGAAGAAGGTCGGACAACACTTCGGTTTTTAAACGTTGTAAGATTTTTGTAGTTAAATATTTAGCCTGGAATCGCATCTGTCTACGTAGAACATTCACGGTGAAATCGCTCGAACTCACGGGCAACGCCGAGCAAAGCTTAAGTGTCGGGAACACCGTAATATCGGATACAAAATGGTAACGTATCGTTTTACGTGTATACTAGATTCAAGTGAAATTCTACTTTATCGTACATTGAAAGTAGCCTGTGAGTTTTTATGATAGCGTGACCGGCGATTATTAGTGAAAAACAACACCCTTCGAGACGGAAAATTGCCGGAAAATAAAAGATCCGAGTGAAGAGTAGAAGATTAAGGGTGCGTAGGAACCGACAAGAGTGAAATTTATTACTTCCCCCACTTTGCTTTAATTTTAGCTCCGATAGGGCGTTTCATCCTCATAATCTTGTAATGATATAGTTTCACTTTAGTGCACAACTAAATGTTCCTTTTTATTTATTTTTTATTGAATGAGCGAAGCGATGTTTGTGATTCAACTCGACCGTTCGTCATTTGGTTTGTAACGTATTTTCCGATTGTTTTGAAATTCGGTACGAAGGCACCTTGTAGGCCTACAAAGCTCGAAAGACGTTCTGGTTTAACGATGCTGTGGTGTGTTGTATAGAACGACTCGTCTTGGCCACTTCACGAAGAAAGAACATAAAATCTCCAATGGATTTGGTCCAGTAATATGTTTCGTTAACATTACGGTTACCGGTTACCGGTTACATTGGCTGATAACGTTAAGAAGCGTTGAGTGAGTGTTTATCACGAAGTTTTTGAGTGGGTTAAAAGATTTAAATCGGGGAGAGAGGACGTTACAGACGATCCACGTCTTGGTCGGCCACGAACAGCAAGAACTGATGAAAACATCGGAAATGTCTGTAACATTGTTCGAGAAAATCGCACATTTGAGTATAAGAGCAGTGAGCATTGACAAAGAAACTGTTCGGCAAATTTTACATGACAATTTCAACATGAACAAAGTGTGGTCAAAGTTGTTACCGAAAAACCTCACTGCTGATTAAAAGGAAGCTTGACTGACCGTCTGTGCTGACATTCTAAAAACATCGTAACTGACCCTACAATTTTAGAAAAGGTAATAACTTGTGATGAATCATGGTTTTTCACGTACGAACTGAAACCAAGTGCCAATACATGCACTGGAAAAACCCTAGCTCACCAAGGCAAAAAAGCACGGATGAGCAATATTGTATATTGTTCTTTTGTTACTGTCACAATACAATAGAGTAAGTAAAAACACACATATTTGACATACGGTTATGCAACTATAAATTTGTATGTTTCAGAACTCTCCTTGTAAACACAAGAAATATTCATGTCTGTAAAGACACTACGGATCGAATACAATTGAAAATATCGCTTTAATAATTTCAATTTACATGTCTACGTAATTGTATCCGGTTTCAACCGGTTATGGACGTACTTACTTAATATTTTTTATGTCGTCAGTTTCCCTATTTCACATTTTACATACAATTCTCTACGTTTTATAAATTTGTATAAAACAATATGACAACGGAAAGAAGTACTTTTAGAGCGCTATAAATTATAAGACGTTTTCATTCCCACGGGCTAGGTGTAGGGAATTTTTTTTATTCTTGTATGGAAGTTGTTGCACTTGGTAACTTGTGATGTATTGCAGTAATATTTTTATCTCTTGTTATGTTGCTTCTTCTGGGTCAAGTGTCAATTCTCTCAACAACCTCGTTGTTTGTTCAAATAGGCGCTATAAAACTACACAACACTTGTGTAGTTTGCACTTTAAATTATATACATTGAAGTTTTATATTGTGTTTATTGTTAGTGTTTCTCTTTTAAGTAAAATACAAAAAAAATAGATCTTCCAGTGTTTTTAAGGCATTTGCCTTATATATAATTCCGTATGGTCAAATTTGAAAACAATATTTGAAAAACTGGCTAGTCGTAGACAGATGGTTTACAGCTTATTTTAAATTCTTGGTATCTAATTTGAGAGAAACTATACATTTCCCCTAATTAAGGCTTTAGGAGGAGCTAAAAAGGGCGAAAGTTACCATAAGAAATTAATATAATGATCATTTATAAATGTTTACTATGGTAACTAAACTGAAATGTTCATAAGAGCTACTAAATAAAAAAAATATAAATAAGTAAAATATAATTAAGTAAATATAAAAAATAAATAAAAATATAATTAAGTTCTGTTATTGGTATCTATGGTGACAGTTTAAATTACTTAATTTAAATAAACAGGTACATAGAAACAAAAAAAATCTATTAATATATATACTAGCATTACCTGTCACGTCTTCGCTCACGAAACTTACACTTTTTCAGTAATATAATAATTTAGAAACGTTTAAAAATATATTAATAAAAGCTTGATCATCTGAAATCATGATTATTTTACAGTGAATACGAAAAAATATTGTAACTTGAATATGTTGTTTTATTGTCTTCAAACGTGTTCCATTCGAATTTAACCTCCTCAGTGGATACGTACAGTATAGTGTACATTAAACTTTGGGTATGCTCTATGGCCATTTTAAAAATAAATTTGGGAAAAATATTTTTTAGTATTTTTTATAATCTAGGAGCCTCTTTTTTTGTTCTTTACAATTTTGTGCAATTTTTTAATTTTTTAAGCAATTTACTGGACGTACAGTATACTGTACATTTTCACTTACCTAATCTTAAAAACTGAATATATATTACTTATGAAACAGACATTGTAACCAGTTATCGAATTCATAATTATAATAAACTAGCTGTTACCCGTTGCGGCTTTGCCTGCAATTATAATATAGGCAATAAAATTTATAGTCGATTTTCAAAATCAGAATAGGTCATTTCATTTTAATATATGTTACATAAATTAAATGTAAATGTAAATATACTATTTACAATATTATACGATTTATGGTTTTCTGCCAAGAAATATACATTTTTGCTACTCGATACTCTAAAACATGGTCCTGTCATATTTTAATAAAATACAGTATTATTAAAAAGTCACTATTATACAATTAAACTGGAATAGTATTGTGTTTATCTCAGGTACCTAAACCGTGTTCATACCAAATTTAATCTCAATTGGTCCAGTAGTTAAAGTGTGATTGAATAACAAACAAATAAACAAAAACAAACTTTCAGAAAAATAATATGATTACCTGTTACCCGTCACGGCTTTTCCCGCAATCGTAATATACATTAAAGATCACGCATGACCGTGTTAGGACCAACAACCGTGTCAGTTAGGTTATGGTGTATTTCTTTTTTAAAATAAAGGTTTTTAACACACCACCGTGTTAGTTAAGTTATGGAGTACTCTTTAAAAAAAAATAGGCTTTTCCCTGCATCACCGTATTATGCCCAACAACCGTGCCAGTTAGGTTCTGAAGTACTCTTTTTTAAAAATAAATAAAGGTTTTTAATACATCACCGCGTTAGGCCTAACAACCATGTTAGTTAACTTATGGAGTATTCTTTAAAAAAATATAAACATTTTTCACGCATCACCATGTTAGACTTAACAACCGTGTCAGTTAAGGCTTGGAGTACTCTTTAAAAAATAACGGTTTTTTCACACATCGCCATGATAGGCCCAACAACCATGTCAGTTATGATATGTGGTATTCTTTAAAAAATATAAAGGTTTTTTCACGCATCACTGTGTTAGGCCTAACAACCGTGTTAGTTAAGTTATGGAGTACTTTAAAAAAAAATATAACGGTTTTTTCATGCGTCACCTTATTAGGCCCAACAACCGTGTCAATTAGGTTATAAGTACTATTTAAAAAAAAAAATTAATAAAGGTTTTTTTAATGGATCACCGTGTTAGGTATAACAACCATGTTAGTTAGCTTATGGAGTATTCTTTTAAAAAAAATATAAAGTATTTTTCACGCATTACCATGTTAGACCTAACAACCGTGTCAGTTAAGGTTTTCAGTACTATTTAAAAAAAATAAAGTTTTTTTTCACACATTACCGTGATAGGCCCAACAACCGTGTCAGTTAGGATATGTAGTATTCTTTAAAAAATATAAAGGTTTTTCACGCATCACCGTGTTAGGCCTAACAACCGTGTCAATTAGGTTATGTAGTATTCTTTAAAAAATTAAAGGTTTTCTTCACACATCACCGTGATAGGCTCAACATCAGTATCAGTTATGTTATGTAGTATTCTTTAAAACAATATATAGGTTTTTTCACGCATCACTGTGTTAGGCCTAACAATCATGTCAATTAGGATATGTAGTATTCTTTAAAAAAATATAAAGGTTTTTCACGCATCACCGTGTTAGGCCTAAATACCGTGTCAATTAGGTTATGTAGTTTTCTAAAATAAAATAAAGGTTTTTTTCACACATCACCATGATTGGCCCAACTAACGTGTCAGTTTGGGATATGTAGTAGTCTTTAAAAAAATATAAAGGTTTTTTCACGTATCACCGTGATAGGCCCAACAACCGTGTCAGGATATATAGTAGGCTATTTTTAAAAAAATATAAAGGTTTTTTCACGCATCACCTTGTTAGGCCTAACAACCGTGACAGTTTGTTTATGCTGTATTCTTTTAAAAAATTGGTTTCTTATCACCCAAAACCCGTGTTAGACGTATTTTTATTGTTTTACCGATTTACAACACGTTACTGATTTTCGCCGGGTAGCAATTTTGAGGTTATGTTGGTCACTTTTATTTTCGATTTTATCGTACTTCTCGTGCATTCATATTTTGTATTCTTGCTTTTTGGCACATAATACTATTTTAGTATTAAATAAGGCATAAAATGCTTATTTTAGTAACAAAAATATCGAAAAATAAGGATATGCTTCACTGCATGTTTACCATAATGTAATTACACAAATATATATACTACCTTACAATTGGCACTCTGTGTAGGGATTTTTTTACATTTAATATTGAAAATTCAACACAAAGTAACAAATTAAAGTCAGTTTTGAAAAAAATTTCAACTAAAACATTGAAAATGTTACATTAAAAGCAATAATTTTGCAATAAATAAAACACAGATTAAGATTCTTAAAATAGGATTGAATCTATCTTTATCTCAGGTACCTAAATCACATGTCCAGTAAATAACTACAGTTAACAGATGTTACAAAACTAAAAACTGATAATTATTTTGGGCTGGGTAAGTAGTATAATGACGTTTTGTAAAACGGGAATAGACCTATATGTATCTCTGATACTTAAACCATATACTTACCAAATTTCACTTTAATTGGTCCAGTGGTTAAAGCGTGATTGAATAACAAACAAACAAACAAACAAACACACAAACTTTCAGAAATATAATATGAATTAGATTAGATACCATAGAGTGATATACACATACACAAAAAAACAAAACATATTTCTGTGTTTTGATTCTTGATATAAGAATTTTGTGAAATTATATTTTTTTTGTACTTTTGTTAACACATATTGTGACAAATATATTTGTAAAAAAAGCAAAAATTTTGTAAGATTAACTTCAGAATTGTTACAATTAAATGTACTAAAGTGGATAACAACAAATAGGTGTACTAAACATCTGTAATTCCAAAAGGAATTTTGTAAGAACATACAATTGAAGAATTAAAAAAAAACCTAAAAATCTAATAAAAATGAATACAAAAACAAATTAAAAGTACATACAACTTCATTTTTACATATAGCCTGCTCTATTTTTTTCATGAAAATCTGTAAAGAAATTTCGTTTTTGATTTAGACACAAATGCACTTTACAGTTTTTACAGTAAAAATGAGATCTGTATTTTCCATAGTTTTTATTTTTGCATCTTGTGAGTTCTTTACGAACATCATGAACTGGAAGGTGATCTACATTGTCCAAGATTAAAGTATCATTTGGTCGTATTTCCACATTGTTTCTTGCTGGTGTCACATCCTGTAATGGTACCTGAGAATCGCTGTTTGTAGGTCTTCCCCGTTTTCTTGAAGTAACAGTTTTACCTACTTTCACAAGTTCTTCGGCAAGTTGTAGACGAAAATAGAGAAGATCTAGCTGACTTTTTTTTGAACGTTGTGCTGTTTGCAAGCTGTCTTGTACTCAATCCAGGAGTTACAAACACACATGTCAATTATGTGAAATATGACTCTCAGTGTCCACTTTTTTGACCTGACCGTTGTCCTGTCTCGTAAACTAATGTATCGGTTCAGTAAATCAACACCACCCATAGCATAATTATATTTTTTAACTACCTCTGGTCTTTCTAAATTTTCTAATAACACTTTATTTTTCTTGTCCCATCTTTTTACATAATCTATCTCACCAATTCCTACAAAATTAGACCCAAGTGTCACAGTTCTTCCATCCAACCACTTGGTAAGTACATCTCCATCTGCACTTATTACTTCCTCACTATAATCTCGTTCTATGTTATTTCTTTTTAATTCAATATCTTGAGTTAAAGGTGGGTTTGAGAAGCGGTGAGAACTCGAATAGTATATGCTGAAAATATTTGCTGACTTTTTAAAATTTGAATAAGCTGATAAGAAGAGAAATAATTGTCAAAAAAAGTTGATGGCCTGGTTTTAAATTTTCAATTAGTTTTAGTACAATGGTGGCTCCTAACCCAAAGTTTTTTAGAAGTTTCGGATCCAATTCTGTAGACACACTTTGATACAGGATGAAGTTGTATGCTAGTCCACTTCTCCCACACAATACACAATTTTTAATTCCCCAAAGACAAGGTTTTCCTTTTACATATTGCTTAACAGACATTTTTCCAGTAAACGGAATAATCTGTTCATCCACTGCCACGTATTTCTCAATTGCAAGGGCCTTGTATCCATTCAATACAGTATTTAGGAGAGGGCGGACCTTAAAAAATACATCTTTTACTGTACTGTTTGATTTGGCTTTCAAATTGTCCACAAAATGTAAATTAGTTCGTATTTGGAAAAATTGTTTCTTGTCATATTAGCATCAAGAAATATAGCTACTTTAACAATAGGATTCAATACAACTCTGCTTATGGTAACTGCAAAGACCCCATTACAATATGTAGTGCAATAACTGTTTCTATTTCATGAACTGTACAATCCTTAAAATTTGTTTTATTATTCTGAAGTGCATACGTATTTGTAAATTGACAAGTATCTTCTATTAAATTATTAGTAATGTATCTTTTGAAATATTCAAGGGGTGATTGAACTGGTTCTTCAAAATGTGAATTGAGGAACTCAAAGGGAGGCCTACATGTGAACAAACCTTTTTTCCAACTAATATTTTTACTTTCAGTAATAATATCTTTATAATTTTCATACAGAGTTTCAGTTTCAGTTAAAGATTCTTCATTACACTCTAAGTCGTCTAAATTAGGTTCATTCCTAACCTGTTCTTCTTCCTTATGAATTAAGTTGTATGGGTTTTCATTTTCAATATCTAAAGATAGGCCTGTATCATTACACTGGTCTACGCTTGTAGACGAATTGCTGACACTAATTGCTAAGAAATGATCAGCTGTTTTCAATAACAGCACGAATTTCGAATAACATATGTTTTAATATCAAGATCTTGAAAACATCATTTTATATTTTATTTATAGTATTTATTATTTTGTTTGCAGTATTTACTAATATATTTTTTGGGATTAAAGTTGGTAATGTTTTCCTCATTTGATTTTTTTAAGCGTTCAACAAATTTTAAGGAAACTTGCAATTGTAAGGAGTTTCAGTATTATCGGTTTGTAAATAAAATCACTGATTGATTATAAACATAATTTTCTATTATTATTAACAAATATGTCCTCAACGCTCTTTTCTTGAATAACTGGGTAACGTTTTACGTAGTTCCGGGGCAGAAGAGAGTTAAGGGTAATGAGGGGGCAGATCGACTATATGGACTGGGATCTGAATCTGAGATCATCGGACCTGAGCCGACTTTAGAAGTGACTGCAGTCCCGACAAAATGGCTGCAATTTCACTGAATAAAGAATTTGTTTCAGACTCTAAGAAATACGTTTCTGTGCTATACGGGTTCAAAACGTTAACACTCCACACATAAACATACCTCGTGCCTCGTAAGTTCTGTTCCTTCTAAAGTGTTGAACGTAGCCTGGTAAAATGATTCCTTTGGCCTTTGTTTACAGGACAGAAATGTATAAAGCAATTCATCAATTTCACAAAATATGAGCGGATGACTGGACCTTCCTTAAACTATTTTCAGGGGTCTTTAAAATTTAAACACGCGCGCGTAATTTTTATCCTATTGGCTTTAAAGTTGGCAAAAAAAATCGATTTTAGTAATAGCTTCGACAAGTAAGTTAACCAGCGACATTCGTTCAACGCATAGTTTCCAAATGTCTTGAGACATATGAAAAAATATGATCTGACTATCGTAATCACCAGTAAAAACTGCGCAAATTAGCATTTTGAAATTTCAAAATCCGTTAATTGGGGAACGTAATTATGAAGCGGTCATACTTTGTTCAGTGAAACGTGACAGATAAATGTGCTAATATATTCAGCTTTTAATGTCGCTTTTGATGGTGAAATTAAAGTTTCTAAAAAGATAAAGAAAATTATTTTCGGAAATTTGCTTCCATCACTTTGTTGCCGAGACAGCTGCATGGCACTATTATTATGTTTGACGTTTTTATTGAAACATTAACAAACTTAAGATTAACAGTTGCAAATAGAGTTTGTTTGCAATTTATGGTTGATTTGAGTTATAATCTGGAATGTTAATTAACTGCAGTTGGTGGAAACAACTACAAGAAATATAGGCGAAGAGTGATTAACAAAAACTTTGTATTAAACCTCGTACATATATACCAGTCGACATTTAGAAACTGGTCGAACTTTTCCCATTTTAAAACTTGTTTTTGTATTTAAATGTACTTGTACACGAGTTGCTATTATATTTTTTTTTATTTAAGAAATACATTCAACTGAGTTGTAGGCGGCTTTTATTAGTCTGTTTGTAGTAGCAATAATTACCGCCTAAGCTCCAATTAAATAGGTGGTTTATTTTTAAATTAAATAGATATGTACACAAGTTATCTCGCTAAAGTGCATTTCTGAAAAGCGGTATTGAACTGTGTGGCTGTGTTTAGAACGCTTTCCTATTTAAGTACAGTACATTAAAGGGATAATGTCGGTGGTTTTAATACATTTGAATCAAAGCGAACAAAAATTATAAAAGATTAGCATGCGGTATTAGATTAGCATCTTTGTAGATCTATTGTGCTCCCTTTCTATATTCCTGGTAATAATGCTCAGTTGCGGCGCCTTCTCCAACCCTAACCTCTTTATAAAGTCTAGGATTTTGAAAGGATTCAAGGTGGGTAGCTCCCCCTAATTCTAATTGGTGACTTCCCAGTTCCTTATTAAGGTACTTGTAGATGCTTGTTCTGCTAATTCCCTTTTAAGTTTTTTAAATTAGACTTTTATTAGGGAGGTTCTGTTCCATTTGTTCAAGCTTTTTATTGTTTACTGAGATCCCGCTCATTGTATTTTGTACACACGTAGCTAAAGTAATGAGATCCGCCCATACAGAGTTCTGCATGCATGTATAAGGTTAAGGTACACTGGGAGGAATAAAAGTCTCCCAGGACTCAGTTTGATACACTATAAGATCGGTGGCATTCACGCCATCAGCAGTGGTTCCTTTACACTTTAGAGTTAGCCAAGGTATATAGAAAAATGAATGTATGCTTGTCTTGAGTAGATGAATGAAAGTAGTATGAGCTAGAGGTACAGTGGGATCGCTAAGCCCATCAGCTGTTTAATTCAACTCCGCCGGAATGCAGAGCAACACAGAGACGACTGCGCTGGTTCAGTAGCTCAACTTACTTTTAATTTTACTTTATAAGAATCAGGAAAGATAGTTTTATGTAAGAGGAAAACACTTCACAATCAGGAGCTGCATTATTTTGTCCTTATATGTAAGGAAATGTTAATAAAATTACGCAGATCAATGAACACAATGAACAGACAATGTACACAACAAAAACAGCTGTATTACGTGCTTGGACAACAAACAGTTTCCAATAATCCGGATTAAGTTGCAATTTTCGTAAAATCAACAACCCTTGCCCTTTTCTTGTCCCCAGCGGATCGAAACACCAATGGAATGTATAATGTGTCTTGTACTGCTTTCGCGTAATAAGTTAGAAAGAACTTCATTTACTACATACAGTAGCTTTAAATGCATACGGCAAGAAATATTAAGAGTGCGCTGTGGTTGTGCTATGAAAATATTACCTCAAATATTACTGTTTTGATAATGTGTTGTTAGTTGTAAGAGGCAGCTTTTCAATTCTGCTTTCTAAATTTATTTTAATAGATTTATGAATCGAGTAACTTATCTTAAATAAACATATGTCTTAGAAATGTTTATGTCAGTGTGCTAAAGTTACCGCAAAATAAAGGCTACATAATTATCCAAAATGTGTTGTACAAATCATAATCAAAAATTATTGTCGATTGTAGATTTGTTATAAGAGGTTAAGGCGTTTGTCGGGCCATGGTACCGAGATGAAAGGACTTACTGTGTAACTAAGCTTGTTGGACTTTCTTCAGCAAACTGGTGGCCTTAAGACATGCCCACCGACTGGCGTATTCTGCTAGAGATCATCAGAGTCCTGGAAGCGACATAGTTTTACCTCCTGCTGGCAATAAACTGAGCAGGACGTGGTACATTCCTCTTCCGTGGTACATTCCAGTTTTTTCATGTGCATCTTCAGACCACAGTACCATATAGTAAGTCCTATGGTGTTGCATTTTTCCTAAAAGCTCTACCTGGTGGAAGCCTGACCAGGAGGTTCGGGATCGCATTCGCCATCTGGATCACAGCTCTAGCCAGCACCAAATTCACCTATAGACCTCGAAGGATGCTGTTAAGTCACATCTTGGCAATGTCAGTTGAATAAGTGATCCGGAGAGCTCAGTTCTCACGAAAAAAGTTACGGATATCAGGTGCAGATTCCTTATTTTCAAAGGATAGCACTTCCTATAGGATATTCTTCTGTATTACATCCGCTTGTACTTTATACCACACAACCACTGGAAAGTTAGTGATCACCTTCAGTCTTAAAGTACGGTTTCCCATCGACCACTTATGTTTACCGAGATTTTCCCTATGCCTCAGAAATTTCAATCTGTTTCGGTTTAAGGAAATCTCCAGGTTAGCAATGACTCCTACACTCTTCCTACAGTCTTCGACATCCGTGGATTAGATTCCCGATAGGTTTCCTGCTTCAACATTTCACTGGAAGCCTCTTTTGCTACCGCCCTCTGTTTTCTGAGTTTGCGCTTTGGAGCTCCCGATAAACAATATACGTTTTAATCTGAAGATATAGCCTACTAGCTGTTACCCGTTGCGGCTTTGCCTGCAATTATAATGTAGGCAATAAAATTTATAGTCGATTTTCAAAATCAGAATAGGTCATTTCATTTTAATATATTTCTATTTACAATATTATACGATTTATTTTCGGCCAAGAAATATACATTTTTGCTACTCGATACTCTAAAACAGGGTCCTGTCATATTTTAATAAAATACAATATTATTAAAAAGTCACTATTATACAATTAAACTGGAATAGTATTGTGTTTATCTCAGGTACCTAAACCGTGTTCATACCAAATTTAATCTCAATTGGTCCAGTAGTTAAAGTGTGATTGAATAACAAACAAATAAACAAAAACAAACTTTCAGAAATATAATATGATTACCTGTTACCCGTCACGTCTTTGCCTGCCATCGTAATATACATTAAAGATCACGCATCACTGTGTTAGGCCTAACAACCATGTTAGTTAAGTTATGGAGTACTCTTTAAAAAAAAAATATAAAGGTTTTTTTCATGCATCACCGTGTTAGGACCAACAACCGTGTCAGTTAGGTTATGGTGCATTTATTTTTTAAAATAAAGGCTTTTTAACGCACCTCCGTGTTAGTTAAGTTTCCCCTGCATCACCGTATTAGGCCCAACAACCGTGTCAGTTAGGTTCTGGAGTACTCTTTTTTAAAAAAATAAATAAAGGTTTTTTTTAATGCATCACCGCATTAGGCCTAACAACCATGGAGTTAACTTATGGAGTTTTCTTTAAAAAATATATAAAGATTTTTCACGCATCACCATTTAGGCCTAACAACCTTGTCAGTTAAGTTTGGAGCATTCTTTAAAAAAAAATAACGGTTTTTTTCACACATCGCCATTTAAACAACCATGTCAGATAGGATATGTGGTATTCTTTAAAAAAATACAAAGGTTTTTTTACGCACCACCGTGTCAGTTAGGATATGTAGCCTAGTATTCTTTAAAAAAATATAAAGGTTTTTTCAAGCATCATCGTGATAGGCCCAACACCGTGTCAGGATATGTAGTATTCTTTAAAAAAATATAAAGGTTTTTTCACGCATCACTGTGTTAGGCCTAACAACCGTGTTAGTTAAGTTATGGAGTATTCTTTAAAAAAATATAAATATATGTTTTTATAAATATATATATATATATATATATATATATATATATATATATATATATATATAATATATGTGATAGGCCCAACATCCGTGTCAGTTAGGATATGTAGTATTCTTTTAAAAAATATATAGGATTTTCACGCATCACCGTGTTAGGCCTAACAACCGTGTCAATTAGGTTATGTAGTATTCTAAAAAAAAAAATAAAGGTTTTTTTCACACATCACCGTGATAGGCCCAACATCCGTGTCAGTTATGTTATGTAGTATTCTTTAAAACAATATACAGGTTTTTTCACGCATCACCGTGTTAGGCCTAACAACCATATCAGTTAGGATATGTAGTATTCTTTAAAAAAATATAAAGGTTTTTCACGCATCACCGTGTTAGGCCTAACAACCGTGTCAATTAGGTTATGTATTATTGTAAAAAAAATAAAGGTTTTTTTCACACATCACCGTGATAAGCCCAACAACCGTGACAGTTGGGATATGTAGTAGGCTTTAAAAAAATATAAAGGTTTTTTCACGCATCACCGTGTTAGGCCTGACAACCGTGTCAGTTATGATATGTAGTATTCTTTAAAAAAATATAAAGGTTTTTTTACGTATCACCGTGATACGTGTCAGGATATATAGTAGGCTATTTTTTTAAAAAATATAAAGGTTTTTTTCACGCATCACCTTGTTAGGCCTAACAACCGTGTCAGTTTGGTTATGCAGTATTCTTTTAAAAAATGGGTTTCTTATCACCCAAAACCCGTGTTAGACGTATTTTTATTGTTTTACCGATTTACAACACGTTACTGATTTTCATCGGGTAGCAATTTTGAGGTTATGTTGGTCACTTTTATTTTCGATTTTTATCGTACTTCTCGTGCTTTTATATTTTGGATTCTTGCTTTTGGGCACATAATGAAGCATTTTAGTAACAAAAATATCGAAAAATCCAGGATATGCTACACTGCATATTTACCATTTTTTCATATAATGTAATTACACAAATATATATACTACCTTACAATTGGCACTCTGCGTAGGGAATTTTTTACAGTTAATATTGAAAATTCAACACAAAGTAACAAATTAAAGTCAGTTTTGAAAAAAATTCAACTGAAATATTGAAAATGTTACATTAAAAGCAATAATTTTGCAATAAATAAAACACAGATTAAGATTCTTGAAATAGGATTGTTCATCTCAGGTCCAGTAAATAACAACAGTTAACACATGCCACAAAACTAAAAACTAATAATTATTTTGGGCTGGGTAAGTAGTATAATGACGTTTTGTAAAACGGGAGTAGGCCTATGTGTATCTCAGATACGTAAACCATATTCGTACCAAGTTTCATCTCAATTGGTCCAGTAGTTAAAACGTGATTGAATAACAAACAAACACAAACTTTCAGAAATATAATATGAATTAGATACATTTGTTTGTATCGTTATTTCGGTTTTATTTTATAGTATTTATAGTAGTATGTTTTATAGTATATTTTTTTAAAAAAGTATACCTTTTTTCGAAAGACTCTACATTAGTAAACAACGGCTGGCTAACATGTCCCAGCTAATGTTCTTTACAACAGTTTATTTTTCGAGCATATTTTTAAGCGCAGTGCCCATTATAAAAACGAAAAAATGTTGGTATTGTGTTAGCGTAACGTTTTTTCATTCAGGCTCTCAGTATGTTCGCACACTTAAAACTGCCTTGAAAACACACAGGCTAATATAATTTGCCAGTTGCTATCGCCGCGCCAACGTATACTGACTGTAACTGGCATTGAAAGCACTCGTAATAAATTGAATTATGCAGCGACATTGAGCCGGCGTACATGCATTAGTAACCTCGCGTTGAAAGCATTGGCAGCTTGCTTATAAAATCTCATAAAATGAGATTGATCAATTCTTGCGTAGCGCTTGATGATGCAACGGATGCTGTACAAGGAACAGAATGACCGATGTGGCTGAAATAAAGCGGAGGACATGTGACACACAATACAAGCGTACATATAAAGTACTGTCACAGCGGGGACTCGAGCAGTGATGTCAGACTCGGTAAAGCTGAACTGACGAGGCAAAGAATGGGACAGCGCGACGTGAACTGTTTTAAGGGTCTGTTGAATAACGAGGACGCTCAAATGCTGGTAATACGACTATAGGTTGGTCGAAAAGTGGTGAATATTAGCTTAGTAAAAGCGTGGAATTTTTACTAATCACAATTTAATTGTTAAATAATCGCCGCTCACAGCTGTCTCGCTGATGTCATGAAGCGTATTTCATAGGCTATATTATTTTTCTTTACTTGACTATTTTTTTAAATTCTGATTTCACTATCCTATTAGCGCTTCAAATTTTCAAGTTGTAAGAAAAATATAAAAATTAACCGTGATCGCCGTCAAATTATATTTTTTAATTTTAAAACGGATTTTGAAAATTCAAAATGCCAGTCCGTGCAGTTTTAAGTGACGATTACGATGTTGAAATAAGATTTGCAAAACAATTTAAGGCAAAAAAGTTATTAAGTTTTTAAGAATTTGAAATTGCCGCCATTTTGAAACTGATGTAAGAATTTTACTGGTTAACGGCCTCAACCAAGCTGGTTAAGCCTCAACCATATTGGTTTCTACACAATGTTTGAATCATATCGGACCAAAATTTCGAACGTTATATATATGTATATAATCGGTGGGTGCTCATTTCAACGTCCTGAATCTGATCCTACCAAGATGGCGGCTTTAACAGCTCTTCTTTCCACGGAAATTCGCTGATAAACTGTACCAATTTTATTCAGCTTATATTTTTAAAAATTGATTTAAACAATCACACAATTTGAACTTTTTTCAATTTATCGTCTCACTTCGTAGACACTATAAAATAAAATGAAACGATCGCGACAAGCAGCGTTCAACTCTGACGTGATGGAAACGAATTTCCAGTAATATTTTTTTATCTTATACTCTTCAAAAAAAAAACATTTCGCGTCATAAAAGTACGCAAATGTCACAAGAAAAAATTATAAAGTAATTTTGTACAGACTGTATCACTGATATAGCTGGTGAAATCAAAATTCTAAATGAATGTAGCGTAACGGAGTTACGATTTTTTCAAAACTTGAAATGTCCGCCTGTTTTAACTGTTAACGAACGCAATTTTCTGAAAATTGAACTCTTTTGAATACTGAACGGTTGTAACAAAATATTTTTTTTTATTTACAAAGTTTGAATATAATTTACTAAAATAGCATATTAAACTTTCAAATTACACTGTAGATACTAAAATGGACGATGACAGCTGACATTTATTTCGTATTAAGGTACTAAAATGGACCCTGATAGCTGATATTTATTTCCTATTAATATACTAAAATGAACTCTTGACAGCTGACATATTTTTTTTGTATTTTCAGTAAAATTTTAAAATTGAAAATTTTAATTAATATAAATTTTAACGCTAATTACGATGGTGAAAATTTATAAAATGCGTAATTGGAACCAGTGTATCAAATTTTAAATGAAATAAATTTACTGTCAGAGGACACGTGACTTTGGCAGTAAATGTACCACAAAGCGCAACCGTTATTAGATGTTGTGTAAATGTTTGTACTGTTGTAGAAATAATACAACTGTTAAGCTTTCTGCCACTAAAATTACTTCCTCTTTGTTCATTTTGCGACCTCGTTATTGTTCAAATATTAATAAAAAGATGAAGCCAACCTAAAATGTTTCCTGGATCAGCCTCATTAAAAGCCTGACTGTAGCATTTGACTACATTTTTAGTTCAAAATATATCCCATGGCAAATATGTTTTAAGCAGTCTGAATAGCATAACCTCACAGCGTATTTGAACAGTAAATTTTTTGAATAATTACTTTTAAATATTATTGTAGTAAGAGTGTTTATATTTTCAACTCGATAAAATTTTCTAATAAACACTTTTCTACTGCTTTGCTCACCATTTGAATCACCACGTTATGACTGTTTCTGTTATTGCGGGGTGGATGGCACAAGAGTGCGTTACAAACTTTTGATTCCCGTTGATCGCTCGGAATGCTTGAACACAGATACCACTAATACCTTGAATACAGATTAGGCCTGGGTCGGTGTGAACGCCTCATGCTGTATGACACTAACGAGTGTTGAAGTTTACGCGAGATTCGTGACTTTGAAAGGATGTTGCGTCATACCGCGCTCGCGTTGCAGACAAAGGATATTAATTAATCACTGGTGAAATTGCTTGCCAATTCTGCGACTTTGCGCGACCGTGGATGTAATTAATAAATCGTAGACCCGTAACTGCTCGAGCACTGTTATGCCGCTAAGGAAAGCAATACGCGACCGACAGGACGGACAAAATTTGTGATCGTGTCGGCTCGTTAAAATAATAGCGGCACGCAGCTGTCTGGCTGACTTGATGGAAGCGAATATTAACCTTCTTTTTGTTCTGATTTCATCATCATGAACAGAATTAAAATCTGTACACATTGGCATATTAAATTTTCAAATTACTAAAATGAACCCTGACCGCCGTATGATATTGCCTACTATGTCGTGCCCTAAAGGACTAATTTGTGCTGCCTAACTGTTGTACTTACTCCATAGTTGTGACAATTACACTATTCGATAAGAAAAGTGCTACAAAATAAAGTATTTTGACATTTGCCTCTTAAATTTACTGTTTTGTTTAAAAATGTTAAATAGTCCGCCATTTTGTAACGGGTCAATGCATAAAGTTGCTTTTTTTCCCAGTCAGCTGTTCTTGTAAAAAAGCTGGCTAAGTTTGAATTTTATTGATTGCACAGTTCTCGAGATATTAAAATTTTTGCTAAAACAATAAAATGACAGATAATAGAAAAAAAATAATAATATGAACTTATTTCATATTTTTAGGTACAGAATCAGCTCCGATCGATTTCCGTGTAGCTCTCTATTACCCTGTTTACTCCTTTTTCCTATCGTGTATCTTGAAATAATAACTTTTTTTTTTGTGCGCCGGAATAAAAACAAAACGGCTGTTTTATAGTAACACGACTTACAGTTTTAGACTTCCTTGGGTAACTTTTGCGTGTTTAGTGTAACTACGGGCCTTTAAAATCAGTGTCAAATTAAATTTGCAACATATTTTTGTAACACCCTTTGTCCACAACCTCCTGAAGGCTCGGGAGCTCTGTAGGTATGGTTGCAAGCAGTTCGTAACGACTTTGATTGTTGGTTTTTTCACACGAGTGCCAAAAAAGGAGTGTTACTTTTTTCGTGGCTGGGTAAATATGTAGGGCCTATGCATGTTTGCTCCATCATAACTAACTGTTCCTCCGATTTGATCTACCTTAGCTCGTTTGATTCCTCACTTCACCAAAAGTGGCATAGCTACGAATACATTTCATCCATATCACCCTCCAATAAAGTAAAATCGGGGTGAAATAGAAAGGTTAAACGTTTAAGTAATTTCAGATAGATAAATAAGTTGGTAGGATGAACTTTAGTTATAAATTCTTAAATAACTGGCGTACAGTTGTAAAAGACAATTACTTGAGACTATAGGCTACAGTAAGAATCTTTCAGATTCAACCACGGAAAGCAATTGAAAAACACTAACTTCGGAACCAATAGACATAGTTACCACGCAAGTTTCAGCTGATTCAGAGCATTGAGCTGGGAAAAATGACACCCTGAACACAAAAACAGGTCTAGCCAAATCGACAGGAATGGTAGATAAGCTAGCGATAGGCTGTTGGGTGCAAATTGTTAATCGAAGATTAAAATTTTCTAAATGATACAAGATACATCGTGCAAAGTTGAAATTGCCTCGTACGTTTGTCAGGGATATAGGCTACTGCACTGATAACAATAAAAGAGTTGCACTGTTGTATAAGCTTAACATGTAAATTCATAACTTATTAACTTAACACTAGGGAAATATTCTTCAGCATTTAATCTGTTTTGTGTTTTAGTAGTCGTGTTTTAAAAAAAAATTTTAAAGTCATTATTTTTATTTACTATACATTATTATTAAAAAACTTGGTAACATACTTGAAAAAAATTTAAACAAACTATGGTTTATTGTTACGTAATAGATTTCTTTCAAGCGCATCTGTTTATTATTATGTACAGTTTTGCAGAAACAATAACCTACTTGAGATTCTGCAGCTGTAGGGCCTAAGCCACGTTAACCGGCCGCCGATGTTTACTCGAGTGTCACGATCCTCCAGCATACCTTTGCTTAATCAGTGCTTTATTCTATTTCTGTTTACTCGTTCGGGTTCATGCAAGTATTCGTTTAATTATTATTTGCTGTACACCGTGACTGATGAAGTGTTCTACAATGCTTTCGGTTACATCAGACATGGTTACGTACAGAATCAATTGGAAGTAAGTTGTTGCATTATTTCAAGTGAACTGAAGATACTTTTATTGTATTGTGAGAACTGATGAGGACGAGGGATCAGCGTTAACGGTAAGGGAAGAGCAACGGGAGCAACTGCGGCTCGACTAAGAACTTTTAAATGCGCAGTTTAGAGACGCAGCGAACTGATCCGTGCTTTAGCCACGTCGACCACCGAGCCCCACCGTTTTTAACTAAAACAAATCTTCCTGTGTCAATTTTTTTCTAGTTTTATCTTCTTCTTTAAAAAAAATTCTACGTTTCAATACACTTAATCCTATATTAGTTTTTGATGTTATGGCTTTTAGTGACACTATTTTGCAACTAAGCCTATAGGAGTCTAGTTCAGTAGACTGGTACCCTCAATGAGTTTTAGCAGTCGACTAGCTGATTCCGCTCGAGGTCCTCAGGGTCCTGTAAATCAAACACTCTCTGCAGTTCCCTCTTCCTTCCTGCTTAGCCTGCACACTGTTTCTCCGTTGTATATGCCTATCCTGATCAAGTGCACCCACAGACCACAGTTTCCTGTAATGAGTCCTGAGTTGCCTTTGCCCAGGATCCTAGCTGATAGTTCTCCAGTCTTGTAGTACAGTTCCCGTTAGCATTGCCATTACAATTATAAGGGTTGTGTTTCTTAACCCAAATTTTGATAAGTGGGTGGTCTTCTGCTTGTGGGTTTAGTTAGAAGCCCTTTTGTCAACTCTTCCGCTCTCCTCGTAGGCGTCTCGTACATCTTTAAAAGTTTGTTTGCCCTTCTTTATCCGTGATATTGAGGCCGAATTTCTTCCAGAAAGATGTCTTCTTATAAAACTGTCTTTTAATAATCTTATTAGATTACTAAACGGTTGAATATTTCGTTTAAAAATAAGATGTTCATTTTACTATACGATAAGATGTTATTTCAAAAATAAATAAATAAATAAATAAAATTTAACTTACGATACATTGTACGTGAACCAAATCAGTGAGCCAAATTTGAAGTGCACGATTCGGTTCCGTATATCGGTTAGGTTTTTCTTTTTAAGTTTCATAACTTTCAACCGAGGCGAGCTGAATGGCGTTTGCGAATTTAACAAACATCTGTGTCAATGAAAACGATACCTGCTTATTCCGTTCTTAAAATTCCGTTCATATTTTTCATTGCCAGTCAAACTGGTTGCGCCCTCGACGCATGCGCAACACAATCGTAGCACAAGCGAAGTGAGGTTAGGCTATGGCTGATGGCAGTTCATGCGCGGCGTGCTTAGTGGTACAGGTTGATGCACCCACGACACAGTGTGCCAAGGTCTAAAGTGTAGTGAGTAGTCATGTCGTTCAGGCAGGAGAGGTTCAAAGTGACAACGTTGACTGATCTGAAGATCCCCAAGACGTATGGCGCCACCACGGAGCCGAAGGATCTCAATATTTCCGTTATCGGAGGCAGTCTCAGCGTAAACCTCAATAACACCATAGGTGCGTTATTTTTGCAATTTTGTTATTTTATTTTTCACTGAAAGTCAGTCATGGCTATATTTGGCAATTTTGTGTAGTGGATAATCCTGAAAAAAAGAGTAAAGTTGTTACAAGTAAGCTTTTTGTATTAAAAATACAGGGAGGGGTTTACATTGGTGTGAAACACACTGCATAGCACTAATACAAAAGTGTATTCTGAAAGCAATGAGAGGGTCAGACGTTTTTGTAAGTGAGGCGCCCTTTATATTTTGAAAAAATTCATCTATTAGGTTAGGTAACACGCACAATGTGTTACACATCCAGCCAGTTAATAAAAAAGACGTTTTTCTAACCTCGTTAACGTGTTCCCATCCGAAAGTGTTATATTATAGTTATAGTTTAATTTTTTTTGGTCTGATATTTTATTTTTGTAATTTTGAAAATCAAATATACCTTCGTTTAATGTTAGTCAAAAATTAACTAAAAAAAAGATTTTTAGTTATGTGTGTACCCTCTTGTACTGTAATTATTTGTGAATTTCAATTAGAACATTAATGGCCGTTATGGTAATACCCCGACCAGGGGAGGGCCTTGAAATAAACGCAGATCACGTTTTGCTATATCGTTAAAATGCATATATATATATATATAAGCTGGTTAGTATGACAGTGGTGCAAGTCGTTTAAAGCTATATAAAAAAACCTACACGTATGTTTTTTATAAAAATACACAATAAGAAATAAGGTGTACTCTACGTTTAATTACAAATATATTAAATACATAAGCAGTAATTATGTGTTTACTAATGATTCCACAAAGCCTTCAGTTACACAGTACACAGGATAACGTACCACTTTCATTCTAGTCAGCTCATATATATATATATACATACATATACATATACATATTTAAAAACTGTACATACTTTTTTTAAATATAGTGGAATAGTATGTGAAAATTGCATCTGGCTAATTTTTGTAGGAACAAAATGGCGGCCGAAATAAAGTATAGAAATAATTTTGTTATTTTTTCAAACAAAATTATTGTTTTTTATTAATTTTGTAAGTTAACTAATTCCGTAAAATGACACCCAACAATTAGGTCATATTTTCGTTCTATTAAAAAACTAATTTAATAGCTGTCCAAGAATTAACAGCTGTTCAACAATCTGATTTAATACTGCAGTACAGTGAGATTTTTATCCGGGATGGAATTTATTTATTTTAACTGCCATTTTGAGAAGATCAGCCAGATGCAATTCTCACATACTATTTCTGGTACCTTCTTTAAAAAGTGTGTATAGTTTTAAAATTATTAATGGAGGAATGAGAAACTAATGGAGGATCAAAGCGTAAACCTCTTCGTGGCACACACTATATACATACAAGATATGAAATAATTTCGAGGATGTTGCTTTTTAAAAAACAACTTTTATTAATTACAATAGATATTTAATAAACACTGAAAACCTTATATTAATTATTTATGTTCTTCTCATATTCATGAGCTGTGAACTGAATGAAAGCTCTACTAACACTAAACTTATGCTCTTTCTTCGCTACGCACAATGAAAATGCTTACGTGAAAATGCAGGGGGGTACAGACTAGCTGCACTATTGAGAGGATTTAGACGTCCCTCGCAGTGTACCCAAGTCTAACATCCACTTACACATACAATACTGCACTTACGACTTTAACATTTTGCACTCACTTTTACATTTAGGGAGGCGATAATAGCCTCAATGTGCTTTTTGCTTAAAAAATAATAATAAAATGTTTACCATGCTAAAAACTACACTCATCACTAAATCTAGCAATTATTGTCGATATAACTGCTCCACTCCTAAACAAAAGTCTGGGGTTGGTTAAACAGCAGCTTCCATGGAAGTTTTCCCAATTAGCTTCTTAGAAGCAAAGTATTAGTCCTCAAATCATGACTCCCGTATAAGGCGTTGGTCCAAATACTGATGTGATGTGTGATTTCCGATCAGTTTTGGAGACAGTACCTGGTTGATCTTGTTGAGTTCTATTTTCTTTATATTTACTTAAAACTCTGGTCTTTGGTCTAACAGCAAGTTAAGTCTTTGGTCTAACAGCAAGTTAAGTCTTTGGTCTAACAGCAAGTTAAGTCTTTGGTCTAACAGCAAGTTAAGTCTTTGGTCTAACAGCAAGTTAAGATCAGAGGCTTCAAAAAACGTAAGTTGTCCACCAGTTGTTTTGGAAGAGTGCAAGAGTTTCTTATTATTGTAAAGAACAGTATTATTGTTGAACTTTATTAAAAATATTCCTTGAAGTGCTAGGATGGTGGTTTCTTTTTGATTAATAACTTTCAAAGTCTCTTTATTAGGAAATGTGGCCAAATATTGATTTATTTCCGGGATATAATTAATTAAATTGTCTTTGATCTCTAAGGCGGTGTATTTACAGTCATTTGCTTTATTATCCTTAAGGATTGATACTTCACAGTCAATTTTTAAACGTAATCGAGTGCATTAAATGCATCGAATGAGCAAAACTATTTGGGATTAATTCTACTGTTACAATTGTTATTTAATACTAAGACTACGTAACTAGGCACTAATACGTATTTTACATTAGGTATAATACTCGTAGTTACGAATTCCGATTCATATTTAGTTGATAAAAAATATAACCTATAAATATTAAAATTTGTTTCTTCAACAATAGGCATGGTTATAAAATACACAATGTTATTTGAATCTAACTTACAATTAACTTCCATCAAGCCTTCTAACTCCCACATATTTTCTGGCTTGGGCTCAGTGGGTAATCCTTCACCGTAATAGTCATAGACTTTCATTATCTCAGTATACAATTCTTTGGTTGATACAACACTAAGATGTAGTGCACTTAGTTTGCAGAATGTTAGTGAATTTTCTGTATCAGTTATTACTTGTAACAACATTTCGTATAAAATTGGTTTATCATATCTCTCAGCTTTTCTAGTTCTATATAATTATTTACTTCATCGTTTACAAATTCTAATTTAGTTTTTAATTCGGCAAAGTTATCTTCAATCACATTAAATGTTTTATCAAATTCAGCAATATTACTATTAATGATTGAATATTGAGATGCAATTTGGTTTTTTAAATCAGTTTGGTCAAATTTTAATCCTGTTATTTTGTCATACATTTTACCATCATAGGCATCTAGGTTACCAGTTATAAATTTAACAACAGCTCCAAGGCCGTCTACAAGGTCTCTTTTCTGTCTATCATTATTGCTTTATATCAATACTACTTCTAGTTTTTCTTTAACAGTTTCTCTGCTATGATTTACATATCTAAAATAATTGACAATATCCCTAATTTTATTACCATTATCAGTTATAAATTCAATTTTTCCTTAACTATTAGCATGCCAATTGCTACAAATTCTATAAAAATGTTTCAATGTAATAGACTTCAATATTATTTAACTGTAGAATGAAATCACTTAAACTAAAATAGTGTACAAAAGTATGAAATGAAGACTTCAGTTTTGCTGGTCCTAAATCTATTGAAATCATTCCTAAGTTTTGGAGACATCCTTAAATTCTGCTGGGTTGGCAGTGGCTCTATCAAGGAACGGGAGGAACCGGAACAGGATTTAGGTCTGGGTTACTTTTTATGTTTTTGAATTTCCTCGGTCTTTTAATTTTAGATAAATGAATTTTCTACTTAGTATTATGGTGTCTTGGTTTTATTTCAGCTGTTTTCCTTTGATTTGTTGAAGACACCTCTTTTTTGTTAAATTTATTTTTGGTTTTACTTTGTTTCTGCAAATTTTTTACATAAACGTCTGTTAGGATTTCGGGTAAAGGCTCTCTATTCTGGTTCCTTTAGTTTGAATGTTTTCTTTAGTCTTCTGGTCAGTTTCTCTGATATGTCCGTGCAATTTCTTTGTTTTCTCTTTGTGGCTTATTATATAATCGCAAATTGTGACCCGAATTTCAATGTCAATATTTGATTTTTTTCTATTTCTATTTCTATGTTTCTATTTATCGTATTTTTTCTAATGAAATGCTATTTATGAGGTTTGTTACTGGTGTAGGTGTGAGATTCATCTCGAGCTTTAAAGGTACTCTATCGTACTTTGTCTTTAAACATATTTCACAAGAATTAATAAAGTTTTGAAAGTGTCCATTTATATTGGGCCAATAATATTTCCCCCGCAGAGGGGTGCAGACTAACTGCACGTATTGAAAGGATTTAGACGTCCCTCGCGGTACCCGAGTCTAACACACACTTACACTTACGACTTTAACACTTTACACTCACACTTACATTTAGGGAGGCGATAATAGCCTCAATGTGCTTTTCGCCTTTTATATATATATATATATATATATATATATATATATATATATATAATATAATATTTCCTTTTAATTTGTTCATACGTTTCTTGTATGCTACTGTGATTAGTTTTTCTTACGTGGTAGTTATTTACAATCACTTGAATTTCTTCCTCATCGGTTATATGAACTACTAGAATTACATTTAACTAATAAAAGTTGAGGGTTTTTGAAATGTTTACCTATACATGTTGCAAATTCTTCAAAAAAGTCATCTTCGAAATAAATATTATATTGGGTACTAGGAATTCTTTTACAAAATTAATGATGTCGTTTTCTAGATAATTTCTTGAAATTTTAACGATTAATCTCATTTTAATCTTTCCAAATTACTAAAATATCTTTAACTTTTTTTGGCTGGTAATCTACCTTGTACAAAAATAGGGCCTATATGTTTTTTTTCCAAAATTCACAGGTTCGTCAGAAATTGGAATTTCCACTCGCGTATTCCCTTCGAATTTGGAATGAACGGTTTGGTCGCTTTCTTCATTGATCTCTTGCTGATTGGCAAATCTTCTTCTAAATCAAAGTTTACTATCATCGATTGACTATCGTCTAGTTCTGGAAAATACAGTTGGGTTGATTCAGCTGTAATTCTCAGCTGGGTTGATTCAGTTGGGTTGATTCTCTTCTGTAATTCTTCGTCCACAGTATTTTGAGGGTTGGTTGGCACTTTTTCGGCGATTAGATTTATCGAATCATTTTCGTTTCCTTCATTGACTAGTTTTCGTGTCATTTGGTATAGTTTATTTTGTTTAAATGGGAATCCGGTTTGACGGGTTGATATGTTCATTGGTGTAGGTTGTTATGTTTAGTTCTTGGTGATGTGTTGTTTCCAAAATGTTTTGGTTGTTTGTTGTCGATTCAATGGTTACGGTCTACATAGAGTTTTCTGTTAATTTGGTTAAATTGGTTAGGGTTTTTTTGTCATGGTTTTGAATAGAATGACTATTAATTATAGGTTTACGAATCGGAAAGTATTGGGGGAAAGTAGGTGGTGTGTTTTGCCTATTACTTTGAAAGAGTTTGTTATTTTTAAAGTTGAAAATCATCAGTCAAGAAGTTAAGGCCCTCGCTAAGCGAGTTAGGGACTTTAGTACGCATCAAGGATCCTAATGGCTCCTGAAGTTCTTAACAAATTCTTAAAGATAATTTTAGCGTGTAACTACTTAAAATATGTTTGGCAGTTGGCTTTCTGTTGACAAACAAAGCTATTTGTAGAATTAACTATTTTTTGTATTATTTAATAGAAGCTAAATGGCGATTCATTACTCTCTTGTTTTAACCCCGTAATTTCTAAGTTTAAGGTAAAACAATCTCGCCTATCAGAATAGCTAGTTAACAGGGTGCGTGTAATATCACAAAAAGAGTAAGAATTTGAACTAACAACGATATCTAAGGCTGGCCCTTTTAACTTGGTAAGAATAGACGAAAACAAATTTTGATTTCGAAAATCTTCTGTGTTTTCTGTTACAAAAAATGTATTTACTACTTTATCGCATATTAAGATAAATCTATTAAGCATAGTAGATCCACCACTATATCCAAGTATTCTTTTTTTAATGAAGGACTAGTAATTTTTGATAATTTATAAGTAAATTGTCTAACACGTACAAAATTATTTAAATACTATTTTTGTTAGTATTAACTTTTAGAAAGTTTCCAGAAACTACTTTGTTCATTTCGCGGAGCACTACGCTTGTTTCGCACTGCACAAAACACAATACGCGAAACGTTTCCTTTATTGTTGGTTATAGGTTATAGATATTCATTCTATAGTTTTTCGGTCTTTCGCGGGTGTTCACTCTGCGACCGGCTTGGTTCCTCAATTAACGGTTAATACCGATGGAAACTTCCTTGAGGTGTCCTACCGACTGCGCCAGTTATGAAATGATTTCGAGGATGTCGCTTTTTTTAAAAAAAACTCTTATTATAGTAAGGATTTAATATACACTTGTAATAATTACACAGGTCTACAACCAAAAATTTGATTTGATAATTTTAGCTAATCTTTATGTTTTTTGGTGTGCTGAAACCGAAAATGAAGTCCGTTTTTCTCTACACGTACAGATTTTTTTCAAATCCATAGAACATAATATACCTGCTATACACATAAATTTGGTAAGAAGTAGGTTTTTTTCCAAACGATTTCTCTTTTTATAAACACACATCTTTCACTAGGTGGTGTAGGCAATGACTCCCTCAGTAGATGTTGTAGGCCTGAGGGTGTCTAGGCACGACCTGTTCAGACAGGAACGTACTTGTTTGGTCTCAGTAGTCACCGTCTAAAGCTAAACGAGATTGAACTTGTTGTATCAGGAACTTGGAGAGTATAGATAGGGAAGCTAATAGAGAAGCCTGTATGTCGGAGAGCGATGAAGTACACAGTGAGTTCAAAGCAAGCAGTTCAGAGGATGAACCTGAGCTTATTTCTCAACAGGAGTTGAACGACTTAGTGAGAGATCTTGGACTTCCAAAAGATGCAGCTCAGTTACTTGGCTCCCGTCTTAAAAACAAAAATTTATTACAGCCAGGCACTTCTTTTTCATGGTATCGACACCGTGAAGCAGTTTTTGTTCCTCACTTTGCTCTGGATGAGAATCTTGTTTATTGCAAAGACATTCTTGGTCTGATGAGTCAATTTGGTGTACAATATGACCCGATTCATTGGCGTCTATTCATAGACTCATCAAAGCGAAGTCTAAAGGCTGTTTTGTTGCATAATGGTAATACTTATGCTTCAGTTCCAGTTGGCCATTCGGTACATTTAAAAGAAACATACGAAAATTTGTCATTAGTTCTCGAACGAATTCATTATAATGAGCATAACTGGTTGATATGTGGAGACTTGAAAGTACTCACTATGCTCTTAGGTCAGCAATCAGGGTACACCAAGTTCCCTTGTTTTTTATGTTTATGGGATAGCCGAGACAGAAATTCCCGTTGGAACAACAAAGACTGGCCATCACGAGGAGCTCTGTCGCCAGGCCAAAAAAATGTAATTAGGAGAAGTTTGGTTCCTTCTGACAAAATCCTGCTACCTCCTCTACACATAAAGCTAGGGCTGATAAAACAATTCGTAAAGTCTCTCAATAAAGAAGGTGAATGTTTTAAGTACTTATGCTCCAAATTCCCAGGATTAAGTGATGCAAAGCTAAAAGAGGGGATCTTTGTAGGCCCAGATATCCGGAAACTTTCCACAGATCCACATTTCACTCAGACCATGAATGAGAAGGAGAAGGAAGCTTGGAATTCTTTTAAAGATGTTGTTGAGAAGTTCCTTGGTAACATAAAGGATACCAACTACAGAAGTATCGTGGAACGCATGTTGAAGGCATTTCAATTACAAGGTTGCAACATGAGTTTGAAGGTTCACTTCTTACATTCGCATGTGGACTATTTTCCGGAAAACTTAGGGGAAGTAAGTGAAGAATAAGGGGAAAGGTTCCATCAGGACATCAAGGAAATGTAACGTAGGTATCAGGGCAAATGGAACGTAAACATGATGGCTGACTATTGTTGGATGCTGCAGCGTGAATCATCTGAAGAGTTCTACACCCGGAAACGAACACGGAGAAATTTTCAAGAGAAAAAAAACGTTTTCATAAAAATAATAACTAAATATGCCACTGTTAATTCTGAAGCTGTTATTTCTACTCATTTATGTATTTTGTACAGTAAACAACATTGAAATAAATAAAAGATCATGAAAACTCTTATTCGCCAATTCTGTTTTCTTTTAATGGTAGTACCTCTGCCCTTACTTGAGATTGAACAATTTCCTTACGTGATAGAAAAAAACTGACCTCATGTTCGGCTTCAGCACACCAAAAAACATAAAGATTGACCAAAATCATCAAATCAAATTTCAGAAAGATTATTTTTGTAGATCTGTGTTATTTAAGTTCTTCTCATACTGATTGAGATGTGAACTGAGTGAAACCTCGACTAACATTAAACTTATGCTCTTCCTTCTCTATGTAAAACGAAAATGCTTACCATGCTAAAAACTACATTGTCATCACTGAATCTAGCAAAGTCTACAATGATTGTTTATATAACTTACACACACACACACACACACACACACACACATTGTTTTACACACACACACACACACACACACACACACACACACACACATATATATATATATATATATATATATATATATATATATATATATATTATATGTGTGTGTGTGTGTGTGTGTGTGTGTGTGTGTGTGTGTGTGTGTGTTTTAGCACTAAAACCTTCGCAATTTCGGTTCGATTTGATTTAAATGTGAACAGAAAACGATTTTAGTAACAGTTCAGACACGTTATATAGGCCTTACAGAGAAAAACATGTTCAGCAGTTCGAAATACTGTTTTATCTGCTCAATTTTCTAACGATATTGTGCCACGTAATTATGCTGTCATGTTTGTTTTGAAAGGTTTCCAAGTGGAGAAGTAACTGGTGATTATTATTTGGAATTTTTCAATTTCTTTTATTAAGCACATTATTGACTAAAATATTGTTGCTACTGAAAATTTATAGAACTTAATTGCAATGTGATTAGTTAAAATAATGAATATTGCAGACAATAAACATCAATTATCGAACATAACCATTCGTTTTAATTGTATGACCTTTCATAATTAGTGATTTTATCGTTTTGCAACCTTCTATTTTTAGAGTTTCGAAATCCTTTTCTGTTGTTAGTTTTGCCGTGTGAAATTTCCCAATTATTGTGACATCTAGGACCTTGTACCTGTGATTTTGTTGGTAAACAATGCCATTGTTTAGGTTATAAAAATTTGCCTAAGTAAAGTTGTATAAAGTTTTAGATTTTCACTTTTTTGCGTATCCAGGCGGAAAAAATCGACCCTTTGGTTACATTTTACCTTGTTTTTCTTCTTCTTAACCCCGCAAGGGGGTGCAGCCTAGCTGCACCTATTGAGAGGATTTAGACGTGACTCGCGGTATCCGAGTCTAACACACACACTTACAACAATACACTTATGACTTTAACGTTTTACACTCACACTTAAATTTTGGGAGGCGATAATAGCCTTATTGTGCTTTTCGCCTTAAAATAAAAAAAATCTTTTTCTTAATACCACAAACTATTTAATCGCACAATAGATGCTTTGATCGCGGTAGCAGAAGTCTCATAACCTCTTAAGGATGAACCAGTAAACTAATTTGCCTTTGAATCTTGACAAAACTACGTTGGTTTTCGTTGTATGGTTTTGCAACAACGCCTCCCTTTAGGATTGAAAGGTAGGTATTGTAAAAAGTAATTCATTTGTCAAAAATTCAAAAAAAACTGTCAAAAATTCAACAACAGTTGTTTTCTTGTCAAAAAAGTTATTGGTGTACTAACAAAATTATGCAAAATCAAGTTCATATATGCAAAACTCACTGTACTATTAAATATTTTCGTTACCTAATTATTTACTGATACTTCGTAGGTAGAAAAGCATAAATTAATTTGCCAAAAAAGTGTAAGTGATAGGATATGTGCCCACACACACACGCAGACACAAACACACGCGCACACACACATACACACACACATAAATAAGTGGTTCTTTGGTGGCTAAGTGGAATAATGTGGCTAAAGCACCGGACCGCCTACTAGACCTCTAAGCTGCGCACCTCAAGGTTCTTAGTTCGAGCCTCTGTTCCTTTACCCTTACCGTTAACACTGATCCCTCGTTCTTATTAGTGAAACTGACATATAGTATAGAAGTTAAAAGAAAGTATATTAAAATTTACATTTACTCTCTGCAAACGTTCCCTCGAAAAGTGATATGTTTGTGGCCGGTCTGGGAACCGTAACAGCTGCTCCAATGAAAATGCGCTAATAAATAACTATTGGAAAACGTGAAGGGCTACGATAATAAAAGGAAAACTTCGTGAAAACATAAATATCTGTGTTGCAAAACTGCAGCAATAAAAAACCAGCGACTAGTGCTTCCGCTTTACCAGGAGATCGAGATTGTTGGCCGGGTGAAGTTGCAAACCCGGCTCCCGTTATTCGAGTTATGCAACGATTCGCGTAAAACCAGTTCCCAACAATGTGGCTGCCCTTACGTACTATGTGTCACGTGTCACAAGCGTTACTGTATTGTGTGTGTTTCTGTCAGACCACTTCTCAAGCGTTATCACTGGAAGAAAGTGGTCAACAGGCCGGTTGGTTTATTGCGCATTCATCTGCACGCAGCTGTACTTGGTGGAAACCAGCTAGCAAAAGTCATTTTTGTACTTTACATTTTTTGAAATATGACTTCACAATTCCATTCAGAGTTAAAATATGTATAATTTAGCGTTTTAACTTTTTAAGTTACTTTAGCTACAGATACTCATGTTCACGATGAAGGCCGTTTTTACATGTCATAACATTTTGTTTTATGGTAATTAATATGAAATCTCAACTATAGGAGTAATTTTTCCGTTAAATTGTTAAAATGTGTCTATATAACGTTTTAGGTGATATTGAACCGGTAAAAAAAAATATTCTATATATTTTAGAGGTTATGTCCGTGCGTCACTGGTGGCACACTGCTATTGATCGGTACACACATAAAGTTTAAGTAAAAAACTCTATAAGTTACATGATTTCTTCTGTGATATAGTGTTATAATTGTCAACAAATAGTTGTTATTATTTTGAATGTTTTCATTTTACTTTACTAACATAGGTCACAAAAAATCAGTAGGCCAAAATATAATATTACGTCATTATATTTAAAATGAAGTTTAAAAAGTAAAATGATGCGTCTAACATTTTTATTGAATATAATTTTTTTATACCTTTAAATTGCTTAAAAGTTGCGCCAAGGTAAAGAAACAAAAACCATACAATAGACCAAAATTTAATCCGACCAAGGTTACTCTAGCATACTTTAAAATAACGTACAACACAATTCTAGGCTTCAAACATGGGCGTCATTATAAAGAAGCCCATATGAAGTAAGAAAGTGACGTGTCACTCGTGACACACGGATCTTGATTTGTAAACGAGCGTGCGTCACTGGTGACACATCTTCACTTTACTGGTGACGCACGTCCTAGTGAACGTGTTAATTTGATTAATTTCTTACTTCGAATGGAAATCAAAAAATGTTAAATATTAATATATTGTGTTTAGAATTGCTTACAGTGATGAAATAAGATAATTTTGTTGTAAGATAAAATTATTATTTTTTTTATAAAAATAGTTTTGAAATTCGTTACTCAACAAAATCTTTCTAACCGTTGCAAACTCTATTAACAATAATAATATTTTATTCTTACAAGATTTCTAAACCTGATTTCCCCATTGTGATCCGCGCTAAATACTGCATACATTGTCATTTTAAATATACGCACCGTTGGATATAAAATATTTATAAAAAAATGTGGTTATGTAATGTGATGTTACTTTTTAGAAATTCGTTATTATCAGGTCTGCGAGACAGTTGCGTCCCGCGTTATTTTTGGTTAAATTTTAACAGACTTTTGATTTTAAGTCTTCATTCTACAAAGTCTCTGTTTACAGTTTACTTTTAAACAAATTAAAAAAAAATCTTAGGAAAAATTAATCATTTTGTAATTAAATAAAATTACAATTTCAAATAGGAAATGGAAAATTTCTAATAAATTTAGTTACGATTTGATAGTTGAATTTTTTATTCAACTAGCTCGCGGTTTTCCCCAGGAGGGGGAATAATAAAGAGTTACGAGGGCTATTCAGAAAGTAGATTACGTTTTTGGATAAAAAAAAAACTAAGTACAGGAAAAAAAATTTATTATATACATTTGAAAGAGGAACTAAAATACTATTTTTCGACATAATCGCCAAACAAATTTAGACATTTGTAATATCGGTGAACTACACATTAATATACATTTTATATTTGTAATGTTATATAGGCCTGTTGCCCTCACACGGCAAATCGAACAAAAGACGTACTTTATACAGTCCAGTTAGACTAATGAGAACGAGGGATGACCTGGTAAAGGCGGCGAAAACAAGCTAGTTCACCGATATGAGCAATTTGTTTGGCTGTCGAAAAATAGCTTTCAAAGAGCTATACATCTAAGAACCTTAAACTATGCAGTTCGGAGACGCAGCAGACTGACCAGTGCTTTAGCCACATTGACCACCGAGTCCCCACAATTGCTAGATCGAATTGTCAAAACGACAGCACTACCTGTCGGATTTAATTCAAACCAGTATCTAAACACAGTAGTCAGTGGAAAATAACTTTTAAAGGAAAGAGATATGACGGTGATATAACTATCAAAACAGTTCTGGCACTAATAAGAATAAATCGAAATTTTTAGTGAAACTGGTTCAGTAGTTTTTGGGTCCATAGAGGATACACGTACGAACATTGCCTTATATATATATATATATATATATATATATATATATATATATATATATATATATATATATATATATATATATATGTGTGTGTGTGTGTGTGTGTGTGTGTGTGTCCGCAGGGGGTGCAGACTATGCACCTATTGAGAGGATTTAGACGTCCCTTACGGTACCCGAGTCTAACACACACTTACACTTACGACTTTAACACTTTACACTCACACTTACATTTAGGAAGGTAATAATAGCCTCAATGTGCTTTTCGCAAAAAAAGTGTGCGCGCGCGTGCTTGTGTATTACAAAAAAAAATACTTAGGCTGTGTTATTGTAAAGTGCAAACCTTTTGTTTTATCGAAACTTACGGCTCTTCAGTTACAGGATTTACTGTATTCCTGTCGCACTTTCGACTCCGCCTGAACGGTGTCTGATGTTTGGACTTTTACATTTAGAGTTCAGTTACCGCAATCCGACCTCATTCACGGCTGTAAATGTCATACAACTTTTAATCTGTTCTTTGTATAAAACTTTACTGAATAAACACGCTTTGCTACGACGCAAGAGTTTTGGATACTTTATGTGAAGGAGGTAGGAGAAAGACAATTTTTTTGTTATTACATAATATTACAATTGCGATTTTTAACTCATCTATTCATTTAAATATAACATAAACACACAGGGATATAAGCCATTGATTACTCCCAATTAACATGAGTTAACCAAATCCAGTGGATTCACTCTACGCAGTCGTCTAAGTTCCCCAGGAGACTGCGTATGCGAGTGCTGGGGTCAATTTTATTTCTTCATTGACCAGTTACACTTTGAGATCTCTGTGTAAGTTATCGTTCTCACATACTACTGAGCATTTACTATGCAACGGAGCACTTTATTCTTAAATGCCTGTATCATATTAATATTTGTTTCTTTGAACAACCCCAGAGTTGAAATCCGCAAGTCCAAACCGGTTTTAGCATTTGCCGGTATAGCAGCAACTTATTATGAATCGACAGCTGGGAATCTTTCCCTAAGAGCCTACATTATAGACATTAATATTGAATTACATTTTACAATTTATAGAAAATTTAATTCCTGACTAAAGAGTTTTTATAAAAACTTAAATCGGAACACTTCTTAGCCGGTGTGTATAGGAACAGGATAGTACCAGAGTATTTCCTTATTCGGATTAAAGCTACATCGGTGTTGTTATTTTACTTAAAACCGAGATGAGTGCATATTTCATAGGCGTTTGTTATCTGCAAGTAGTTAAACATTTAAAGATGAAAACATACATTTTCCCCCCTTAATATGTTGGGCATTAATATGTCCCCCCTAACTTCTTATTTTATTTACTCTATCAGTGTATTGAAATTAAGTTTAATACGCGATTTTATGAGTGTTATGATATTACATGATATGCATTATAGCCTGGTGTAAACTTTACACTTACACGGAAAAGTGTAAAGCTAAGCGTTCCGATCGATTTTATTCCAAAAATAATGATCCGTTTTATTGAAACTACATATGAAGGGTACCTTGAGGTTAGTCAGAACACCGGGAACTCTCTGCCTCATATTTCTGCATTTTAAGGCTTTATAATAAGTTTAAATTAAAACCATAAAATTAAAACTCGGCCAAATTAAAACCGATAAAAGTTTCGTAACCAGAATTACAGCAGCAGCCTAAAGTGTCCCCTTGAGAGTGCAGCATAATACAGGCTTAGGTGGTAAATAATTAATTGTGTGTGTACCAAAACAGCTATAGAATATTTCCTAACTTTTGATTACGTTTCGCTGACATATTGCACTTAAATACCAAGGAAGTGTGGCTGATAGTTCAAAAAACATTTGGCTGCACAAATAGTAAACAGATATATGTATTACAAATGTTTGAATGTGAGAAGGTTTTTAATATATTTTTTGTACTGTTTATGATTTTATGGATATATTAGTTTTTCCTAAATTAGGTTACTGTAGTATGGACCCTCGACCAACAGGTTGACTTAAATATCTTTCAAAATTCCATCAGATGTTACAAATAAAACACCAACTGGATTCTGCGAAAGATCAAGTCAGACACGATCAAATTTACATATCCCGTAGTTTTCTCTGTATTGTACAACATAATGCACTTTAAATAAATCACAAACTACACAGCAGATGCTGAAATGTTTGCGGATTTGCATACCATCTCGCTGTTCCATAGTAATTAGATATTTAATATTCACGTAAAACAAACATAAATAATATTTTAGCCATCGTTCATAAGCCAATTAATCTGTCTAAGTTATAGAGTAATATTTCGACACGGACTGCTACATCCTCAAGCTGTATCGATAAAATGCAAACATAACCGCACAAAACAAGTTAGTTTATTTACAATTTCCTATTTATTAACAAATTTCCATTGGAAAATGAACTAATAGAGCAATTATCATAGTAAGAAACTCGAAATGAAATGAGCGCCGATCCTGAACTGTAGATCAATTTGTGTGGTCATACTGTATATATGTTTTGTGTGTGTGTGTGTGTGTTTTCAGTAGATGGATGAGCAGTATGTACTAGAGGTACGGTGGGATAGCTAAACCTTTCAGCTGCCTCCTTTGGAATAATTTACCTGTACACTATAACGATTATATGATTTAAAATAACAATACACAAACATTTCCACTTTATATTATTTTGAGGAACCTCAAATGTCCCGAAAATTGAAATACCAAGTGGAAAAATCGATTTGTAAAGTAGAGTTTTTTATATTGGTTCGTTAAGATGTTTTCATGTTTTATTATTATTATTATTATTGTTATTATTATTATTATTATTATTATTATTATTATTATTATTATTATTATTATTATTATTATTATTTATTTATTATTATTATTATTATTTATTATTATTATTATTATTATTATTATTATTATTATTATTATTATTATTATTATTATTATTATTATTATTATTATTATTATTATTATTATATTATTATTGCTATTTATTACTATTGCTATTGCTATTGCTATTATTATTATTATTTATTATTATTATTATTATTATTATTATTATTATTATTATTATTTATTATTATTATTGTTATTGTTATTGTTATTGTTATTATTATTGTTATTATTATTATTATTATATTATTATTATTATTATTATAAGAATTTTGGTAATGGGGCAAAATAAACTCATGGCACTCTGCGTAGTTAGAATACCGTTTAAAAAATATTTTGGAATTCTGTATATTGGACAGTTTTAGTACATAACTAATATTTTACAAAAAACCTTAACGATAAGATAACAAAGAACAATACAAGTTAGAAATTCAAAGCAAAGATGAAAAGTAATTATTCATTACAATCAAAATTTTTTTTTCTTATCAGTACCATTAGACAGAATTTTAAATTCAACATTGTAAGTTACAATAGTTTACTGACATAAATAAAACTAATTAATGCCTTTATTTTTGTTCCAGGTAAGCTAGCTGAATTATTCCTGAGAAGGGCAATTTATTACGTACGTATTAGTCCAAGTTTACTTTAGCAGTTTATAGTTTGAAACATAAAAAAGTAACTTTTTAACATTATATTAACGTTATTTTAATTTTGACCTTTATGTTTACTGGTTTCATAAATAAACAGTAATTTTACTAATTTTTGACATTGAATTTGTATTAATTTTACCAATTACTATTATAACAAAATTCATAATTACTAAAGAATGAATAATGTCAAGATTAATTTTAATCATTGTAATTATTGCAGGCCTTTACCAATTTGTTTAATAATATTGTTAACTTCTCATGATAAAGCCCAGTTTTACATAAAAACTTCATCATCATTACCGGTAATTGTGTTGTTAATATTAGCAACTTTCCATTGGAAAATGAGCTGTTGGAACAGCCATCATGAGCATCGATCCTGACCTTATAGATCATATTCTAACGTCATTAGAATTTAACATACTCTCCCTCTCCCCCCTCTCTCTCTCTCTCTCTCTCTCTCTCTCTCTCTCTCTCTCTCTCTCTCTCTCTATCTATCTATCTATCTATCTATCTATCTAAAAAAAATATATATATATATATATATATATATGCAAATGCTAATTACCACGCTTCCCCGTTTGCAAATTTGATCAGATTCGGTTTGAAACTTGGTAAAAAAATCTGCTTTAATAACTTGGACAAGTTCTTTAACCAACGAAATTCTTGTAACAGTTTAAAAATGTGATCTTACAAATCTTTAAAAAGACAAGATTTTTTCGTCTGAAATATTTTTGAAAATCGGAATTTAATACCATGATCAGCGTTAAAAACTGCATAATTAGGCGTTTTTGGAATCTAAAAAAAATCGTTGAAATTAAAAAAAAATTATTTTGAGCACTCACGTTTCATTTTTGTATTTTCAGTGCTATTTGAAAGTTTGAAATGCTGCGCACGCGCGCGCGCACACACTTCAAGGTCCCATGTTTGGGACTTAGCACTTCAATAGTTCATTTTACAATGGAAATTCACTAAACTAAAACTCGTATACGAAATTATTTTTTAAAAAATTGAAAAATTTAGTGAAACCAAAGGAAGATGAAACCGGTAATGTTCCAATTCATGTATATACGCTTTATAAACTTACTGTATTTATAAATACAGAGAGTCGCATATATTTCAGTAGATGATATTAAAATAATGTCGTTTTGAGTGGCACTAACCTCCGTTAATAATCAGCGTATTACACCCCTGTAACGTTTAAGCTGCCCGTATAATTGAGGTCAAACAAATTTATTTTCCATTTCAGTTGACACAGTGCAACGTGAAATAATTAAACCGTGGTAACACTGATAAACATTTAATACGAGAAAATTCAATTACAGCCAACGTGATAGTAAAATTTTAAACCAACAAAAAATCGTTGATGAATTAATTTCGGTGCGTTAAAGTCTATTAGTTAAATACAGTCAATATATAAACCAATTGAGGCATAATAAACGGACTCTGTAACAATTTGTCTAGGTTTTGCAATCGCCAATAGCGTCCAAAGTGGGAAACAGAAAGCATGTTTGCAATGTAATAGTATGAAGATAATTTAATGTTAATAGCGCTACAGTTACATCGTGCGTTATACTTCCGCCGACACGTAAACCGGAAGTGACAGCGTTAATTGTTTTAATTCTGTTCTTGTAATATATTGCACGGAAACTTTTCACTTTTAATTTGTTTTCGGTTTCGAAATTACGAAAGACGAATGTATTCAGCTTAAAAAAATAACATTTCGAAAGTAAAATCAAAGTTATTTGAGCTGAACTTTAGAATTACAATCTGTAATCGATAATCTCCCTCAGTACAGTAAAAAGTTTTGAAAATGGAAGTTTTCCGAAACGCGTTAACAGAAATAAAATGTTTCGAACTAGGAAAGGCCACTCTAAAAATTAATTTAAGTTATGGATACAATTTCTTTTTACCAAATTTGATAAAAATCTCTACTCCTTTTTATTTCGTACAGATTCATACGATTTTTACTAGAATTGGGGGGGGGGTCAAAACAAGTTTAAATAGAAACAATTTGACAAAAACGTTACGACACATCTACTCAGCATATTTCAGAACATTATATTCCTTGGTAATTTTTCTTTGCTGATTTTCCCTTTTCTTGACAATGACAAGTGCGATCAGACAATAACGAGACGTCAGCGCTGTCATCGCAGCCCTACAAGGGTTGTGTTCCCCACACTCTGGGACCTTATCTTTAGGTTTTGTTAGGAACCTCTTCGATATCGCCTGTACAACACAGACAGTCTTATTTGAGACAAGGCCGTTTAAAACCACCTCTAACTTCTTTGGTCCACCTAGTATCCCTGCACTCTGTTGCTGTTCACTGCTAAAGGGTTCTTTGGGGTTAGATACAGCCTCATTTTGCTTCTCCTCCGTGCTATTTTCACTAACCAGTTATATTTTTGCCAGTTCCATATTGTTTTCTAAGTTGTGGTTCAAGTCATCAAAATCTCATAAGTAGCTAGGGAAATTAAATGTCCACCCATACAAAGGATAAATCCACGCATGCGTAGGTAAGGCTGGATTAAATCTGGAGGTCACCTGGTATTCAGAATCTGAGAACTTAAGCTAAGCTCCCATTTAGCCACGCAGCCTTCGTCCTACTGCGGTCAGTCTACTGAGTCACTGAACTGCGCATCTATAGGTTCTTAGTTCGAGCCGCAGTTGCTTCCGTTGTTTTTCCCTTACCGTTAACACTGATCCCTCCTCCTCATTAGTCTAACTTACATAAAGTTAAGAATGGACGTAAAGGAAGAAACTACGCTGTTCTATCTTGGCTCAAGACTTTTTTTGTTTAGTTATTTATGTAAATCTCAAAATGTTTGGTATATTTTAAAAACTTGTTTGCTGTTCGCAAAAACATCTGTATTGTCAAATATCATCCCTTAATTAACGTATTTGTTGTCTGAATAGTTTGTGCAATTTATTAAACCTTTGATTTTTTTTAGTTATGTTTTCATTTTCTCTTGAAGACTTTGGTTCGATGTGACGAATTGAAGAAACAATCTTTAAAAGTAGAGTTGAACTTGCGAACTCTTGCTCTAAAGGCACTAGTTGTATAACTGTTAAAATCACGAGGGAAAATATCGCGATCAACTCACTGAAATGATTGAAACGAATTTTTAAATCTAACAAGATTGAATATTGTATACAAAAGAAAATTCCAGAAAGAAAATATTCCAGTATGATCAAAATATCAAACATAACCTTGATCTTTTCGTACTGCATTTGCCATAAAATTCTAAAATTTAGAAAGAGATTAGTTTAAAAAATTGCTAAAATCGATTATGGTGATAAAATCAAATTTTCAAAGTTGTTACTATCAGTTTTGATTTTAAGGTGTTGATTATTATGTGTTTTGGAAAAAACTTGTCTTGATAAACATCGTGTCCTGAACAGTGCACGTTTCATGGACGTTTTGTGGTCCCAAGTTTGGATTAACTTTGACTGCTGTTGTAATGATATTTTAAAAAATAAATTAGTTAATAAAAAAGCTTTTAAAACAAACAGAGCTTGACTAAATTCCTTTTACAGTAATTGTGATATTGCAGATCGGATTCCCTCCGGAATTAATTACCGCAGCACTGGCCTGTTGACAGAGCCGATTCCCTGAGGACGTTTGTTCATCTTGCCCCTCTAGATTGAAATACAGTACACGGTATATTGCTTTTTAATGGGACTGACAGTATGTCAGTGTTTCTAACGAAGCCGATACCAATAATCGTGTCATTCTATTTCTACATACAGAGAATGTCAGCATTCTTGTACACTCTGAAGAATTGTTCCTTAAGTCAAGATAGAGATGGAAATATGTGTGCAATGTTTAATTTTAAGTTTGGACGTCTAATGGGAGATTTTTTCCAAAATTAATTCAATTCTATAACAATTTAAGATGCTTTTATTTTTTAAGAACATTTTGTAGATTTTCTGGAAATTTAAAAATTTAAAAACATTTCAAATTAAGTGTAATCGCTGCACATAGCTACCTCATTGACGTGATGGAAGCGAATTTTTCAAATAATGTATTTTTACATCGTATCCTCTTTTTTGAACCCTTAGTTTACCACCATAAACAGCATTCAAATAGATTATCGTTTTAAACAAGTGAATTGCAAGTACAAACATGAAAATTGACCGCTTCAAATTACATTTCTAAATTTTAAAGGATTTTGAAAATTCAAAATTATAATTTTAACGTTGATTACAACGGTGAAATCAGATTTTCATAAATATTCTGCACGATAACGTTATGTATTTTAAAAGTTTTAAAATGACCGCCATTTTGAAACTGTTGTACGAATTTTGATGGTTAAGAAACTTGTCTAAGCTTATATAAAAATCGATTTTTGTGACAAGTTTGAATCAAATCTGGACTAAAATTGTGAACGTAATCATGCTATTTAATAAAACATTTTTGGACAGTTTTTATTTTTTTTTTTGGTTCATTCTATTACCACAGTGATCTTTGGAAAGTTCACAAGTTGTTTGGTATTACTATTGAGTAGCGCAGCAGCTTGAAGTACGCATGCGTTGTTTCCCCCTCCTCCCTTCTCTACTGGTATTAGCTGATTTGTGTTGTAGCTGAACAACAATAACATAAAAATTTCCTTAAAACATTAGTTTTACCAACTTTGCAACAGTAAGAGATAATTATAATTGTTTCCTGTCGCTGAAAGTAAACTTTCTGAGGTTACGAATCTGCAAAATATTCCAATAAGGACCAAATTTAAAAGCAAAATTTTAAACCATAATGAAGTTAAACAGTAATTATATTTTTTTTTGGTTTCTGTCTGGCTTTGTTTAAATTTTTTGATGTTCCTATATTTCGTCATTCCTTATTCTTTGTTTTTACGCTGTCGTTTTCTCTATTGTTTTTCCAGTCGTACGATCGTAGAAATGTTCGTTCAGGACAAATTCCGATTTTACTTTTCTATATATGCCATAATATCTTTTATTTTTCTAATAGAGTAGGATCGCATTAATTAATTTGTCGAAATTCATTCTTTGGAAAATTTCAAAATAAGCATAATTACTTGCTCAGGATGGCTATTATATATTTTGCATTCTTTAAATATTTATTTCTGTTTGTAAATTATTTTTCCTGGTCTTTTTTTTTTTGGTCTTAAGGTATTTCTTCTCCAGTTCTTTTCAATTTCTTCTGCTGCTTGAAAGTATTCTAGTTTTATGACAGTGCTCTATTACCTGATTTTGTTCTACAGATTTCATTTACATTTTAATAGAAAGGCTGTTCACAGCAACCTTGTTCTCTCTCCCACTGTTAGTTTGATCTCTGTTGTCTTTTGTGGGGATTAATTAATCTCTTTAAATAATCTAACTTTAAATAGACCATGTTATTTTCGGTAACACGCAGGCCCAGGGGATGGTTAAAAAATTTCCACTCTGTAAACCAGAATTTTGAGAGGTTTTATTTATAAAACTAATCTTAATTATAGAAAATATGTTATCTGCTAAAGAAAAAACATAGAATTAAGGTTCCCTAAAGATATGATTTATATTTTACAAACAACGTACAGCTAGACGAGTTCATCAGTTTTAAATTTCTCTACGCGCTGAACTAATCTGGTGATTCTGGAACTGTTTTACAATTGTAACAAATATTTGGCTTTTCACTGTGTTTCCCAGAAACATACTTGTCCCACGAACAACAAGCAGTAGTTGTTTTATACAGTTTATTTATCATCTCCTTCACTCATGAGGCAACAACAAAACGCATGAGTCAAAAATTGCAGGTGTACCAACTGTGACAGAGACAAAAGTGGGATGGATACATGTATTTGAGAAACTGCTATTGTTACTCGTATATAGGAAAAATATAAAAATACCATTAGTAATAAAAGTTTATTAAATGCAGTTATTTTCAAAACTGTTACTTATTGAGTTACAAGTACGACTAAAGGCGGGACAAAGAATGTCCACGTCTTACGTTTTGCCGCAAAAAGAAAAAAAATGCTAGATGGTTGAAATGGGTAGAGTATGTAAATGTAATATTTTCTGACAAAATTTGAATTTTTTTAGAATAATGTTCTTATTTCAGGAAGATTTTTTAAAAGTGTGGGCATTTATGGTCAATAAATGTCCCTTGGATTAAACTCTACAATCCTTTTATTTACACGCTGGTCTCATGACCATAAATGCCCCTTGGTCCATCTAGGATTAAACTCTACAATCCTTTTATTTACACGCTGGTCTCATGACCATAAATGCCCCTTGGTCCATCTAGGATTAAACTCTACAATCCTTTTATTTACACGCTGGTCTCATGACCATAAATGCCCCTTGGTCCATCTAGGATTAAACTCTACAAGGTCCATCTAGGATTAAACTATACAATCCTTTTATTTACACGCTGGTCTCATGACCATAAATGCCCCTTGGTCCATCTAGGATTAAACTATACAATCCTTTTATTTACACGCTGGTCTCATGACCATAAATGCCCCTTGGTCCATCTAGGATTAAACTCTACAACTTTTTTATTTACACGCTGGTCTCTCTAGGACCATAAACACCTGGTCCTTGGTCCATCTAGGATTAAACTCTACAATCCTTTTATTTACACGCTGGTCTCATGACCATAAATGCCCCTTGGTCCATCTAGGATTAAACTCTACAATCCTTTTATTTACACGCTGGTCTCATGACCATAAATGCCCCTTGGTCCATCTAGGATTAAACTCTACAATCCTTTTATTTACACGCTGGTCTCATGACCATAAATGCCCCTTGGTCCAATCTAGGATTAAACTCTACAATCCTTTTATTTACACGCTGGTCTCATGACCATAAATGTCCCTTGGTCCAACTAGGATTAAACTATACAATCCTTTTATTTACACGCTGGTCTCATGACCATAAATGCCCCTTGGTCCATCTAGGATTAAACTCTACAATCCTTTTATTTACACGCTGGTCTCATGACCATAAATGCCCCTTGGTCCAACTAGGATTAAACTCTACAATCCTTTTATTTACACGCTGGTCTCATGACCATAAATGCCCCTTGGTCCATCTAGGATTAAACTCTACAATCCTTTTATTTACACGCTGGTCTCATGACCATAAATGCCCTTTGGTCCCTTGGTCCATCTAGGATTAAACTCTACAATTCTCTACAATTTTATTTACACGCTGGTCTCATGACCATAAATGCCCCTTGGTCCATCTAGGATTAAACTCTACAATCCTTTTATTTACACGCTGGTCTCATGACCATAAATGCCCCTTGGTCCATCTAGGATTAAACTCTACAATCCTTTTATTTACACGCTGGTCTCATGACCATAAACCCTTGGTCCATCTAGGATTAAACTCTACAATCCTTTTATTTACACGCTGGTCTCATGACCATAAATGTCCCTTGGTCCATCTAGGATTAAACTCTACAATCCTTTTATTTACACGCTGGTCTCATGACCATAAATGCCCCTTGGTCCATCTAGGATTAAACTCTACAATCCTTTTATTTACACGCTGGTCTCATGACCATAAATGCCCCTTGGTCCATCTAGGATTAAACTCTACAATCCTTTTATTTACACGCTGGTCTCATGACCATAAATGTCCCTTGGTCCATCTAGGATTAAACTATACAATCCTTTTATTTACACGCTGGTCTCATGACCATAAATGCCCCTTGGTCCATCTAGGATTAAACTCTACAATCCTTTTATTTACACGCTGGTCTCATGACCATAAATGCCCCTTGGTCCATCTGGATTAAACTCCAATCCTTTTATTTACGCTGGTCTCATGGATGGTCCAACTCTCTACAATCCTTTTATTTACACGCTGGTCTCATGACCATAAATGCCCCTTGGTCCATCTAGATTAAATTAAACTCTACAATCCTTTTATTTACACGCTGGTCTCATGACCATAAATGTCCCTTGGTCCAACTATTATTTTTATTTACACGCTGGTCTCATGACCATAAATGCCCCTTGGTCCATCTAGGATTAAACTCTACAATCCTTTTATTTACACGCTGGTCTCATGACCATAAATGCCCCTTGGTCCATCTAGGATTAAACTCTAAAATCCTTTTATTTACACGCTGGTCTCATGACCATAAATGTCCCTTGGTCCATCTAGGATTAAACTCTACAATCCTTTTATTTACACGCTGGTCTCATCAGATTTCTTGATACCGTATAAATTGTATTTGTATGACAACATACACTCGATTTAGTAAAGAAAGGAACTTTAGAACTAGGCAAAGATTTAGGCACGTGCCATTAATAACACGACTGGATAAGATACAATTGAAATTGTATGGGCACGTGAACAGAATAACCAGGAAAAGGATTTCGAAGAATATTATGAAGGCAAAACAGTTTGTTAAAAGAAGTAGAGGAAGATCACCAACAGCTTTGATTGGAAGACTGAGAGAGATGAAGCAGCTGACAGTTAACAGAGGAAGATGGAGGAAATTTTCCAAGGTCCCAATCACCGGTGAGATAAGGAAAGAAAAGAGAGGAAGGATGAATGGAAGGAAAGAAGAGAGGGTAAAGAGAAGGAAAAAAGGGTGGTAAAAAGGAAAGAAGTAAGGAAGGAAGAAAGAAAGGAAGGGAGGAGGAAGAGGAAGAAGAACAACAACAAAAAAAGAAGAAGGCGAAGGAAGTAAGGAAGAGGAGAGTAAGTTTAAAAGAAAGAATGAGGTAAAAATGAGGGGAGAAGAAGAAAAATAAAACGAAGAAAACATTTAAACTCCTGTGGCATAAGGAAAGGAGGAAGAATAAAACAATTAATGCATTTTAAAATGCAACAACAAACAACATATACAATTATTAATTAATAAATTTTAAAGAATTCTTTCAAAATTGTTTTTGTTAAAATTCAAAGATAACAAAATGATACGAATTAAGTTAAAATGAACCAAGACCAATTATTTGGGCTTTGAGTTACAATTTTCAGTGAAAAAGAAGACATTCTTGCTTAGACTTGTTTCTTCTTCTCTTCGTTTCACCCTCTTTGGGGTACGCTGAATTAATCATTTCTTGCTCGCTGTACTTTTCTTTGTTCCCAGTAGCTCTTCATTCTTTCCGATCTCCTTTTCTCTCCTCTTCTGAAATGATAGCTTTAGGTTTTATTTTGGTTTTATCTTGGAATCTTATTCTTTCGTCTTTGGTAATCATCTTAGCAGTTTGGTCAAGCAATGAATCTTCTGTAATTTTTAATTCTATTAAGTCTTTTTCAATTTCTTTAAACCAGTTCGGCTTTGTTTTACGATTATGGAAAAAATCAAACACTTGTTTCGTTAATCTATTAGAGTTCATTCTAAGAAGATGGCCGTAAAAATTTATTCTCCTTTTTCTCATAGTATCTGACAATTTTTCAATTTTCTTGTAGAGAGCTTCATTGTTAAGCTTCTTGTAGAGAGCTTAGACTTGTTTATTATACAGCTGAGATATTTTTTCTTTGTCGCTTCGTATCTTATAAATAGATCCTTATACTTCTACTGACCAGCGCATTATTTTATTATTTTTTTAAATGCCAATCGATTTAATGTTCTGAAGAAAACCGCCCGTCCTGTTTTCCTTCACTGCAGCAACAATAAGCTGAAGATGAAGATACAGCCTACATATGCTATCTCACAGGAACGTAAATATCACTTTTTAAGCGGCAACTCCCCCCCATTGCGCTTTTATATTTCAACTTTTACATATCACGTTTCATTTCGTGTCTGCTAAGGCGCGCACTTCTATCCATCATATTTTGCTTTCCTTAATGGAATTCTAACTGCTTTACATTCAATGGAAACCAACACACTGCAATTTACATGTCATAGATATACATTTTTATTGGAAAAAACCTGTCAACTTTAAATATCAAAGTTCTGTAGGCAGGCTACTTTTGGCTTTACTGTAGGCACGGTTCTTTGATTTCAGTTTCTCGTTGTAGCTGTGTACATAATTTTGTGTGTGTGTGTGTGTGTGTGTGTGTGTGTGTGTGTGTGTGTGTGTGTGTGTGTGTGTGTGTGTGTGTGTGTGTGTGTGTGTTGTGTGTTTTAATTCCTATTCCATTAAAGTATGAATTTCACATAAACCCTGTGTACATCTGTTTCGACATTTTAAATGGTTTCGTGTAAATTACTAAACGGGAGTATATTAGCATATAAAATGTATTTCAAATAAATAATATCCTAATCATAGGTGCTGCTAATCACTTAATGCTACTTGATAAAATTGTGTTTTTTTGTGACTGGCACAGTCTATCTTTTCTGACCAATTCACATTTCGATTAGGCCTATCTAAAATTACATTAAACCGTTTTAGTCTTTGAACAATAGCAAAATATTTTTAATTTATCGAAGAAAGTAGCTACTTTAGTAAATTAATTGCAGCAGTAAAACTATATTTTAAAAGAAGTTTTTCCAATCACTGATAGCTATAGCAAACGAGACTTATAGTAGTTGTAGTTCTAATAGGTGTGCCTACAAGTTTTCCATTTGTAATTTTAGTACATTTGACTAGTACCTTCTTAAAAAAGTGTGTGTAGTTTAAAATGATCAATGGAGGAATGAAAAAATAATGAAGGATAAATGCGTAAAATTTTACGTGGGGACACACTGTATATATATATATATATATATATATATATATATATATATATATATATATATATATATACGCGATTGTTTATATATAATGCAATCAAAACAGCGTTGATTGCACAGTAATTTATGCAGAATATTGCGCCTGCAGACTGTCAGATACTGCCACACTGCTTCATGCTACTAATTTCCTGATTCAGCTGATTACAGCTTGCATCTCGACAGTTGCACCTGCAAAGCGCGACACCATTTAGGCTAATCGACTTGCTTTGTTAATTAATGCACATTACTCGTGCATCAAGGAACTCACTGATAAAATTTATTTAAGTTCTTCCTATTGTTATACACACAGATTATTTTTTACCGTTATTTTTTACGAATTGCCGTTCGCTTTGAACAAAATTATACTTTATAAAACGTTATACTTTTTATACGCTTGTTTATAAAATTCTTTGCAACAACTGATATTTATAAGATGTTTTTTCATTTAAAAAACCTATTGTTTACAAAATGTGATTTTGTTAACATAGTTGTTTACAAAATGAATTTTGGTAGGAATAACTATTGTTTATAAAATTTAGTATCATGGGGTATATGAATATTTTGCTTTTAAAAAATGAATAATTGCTCTTTTATAAAATTATATTACAATTGCAATAACCTAAATGCAAAATATATTATAATTACGGTAAAATATATTTAAAAAGTAAATTATATTACGGTTACAGTATGCTAAATGAATTGAAATAACATTTGGTTTTTACAAAATATTATACGATTGAAATGACTCTTTTTTTAAAAAATACAGTAGACTAAGATTTTAGTATATGTTCGTGCAAATCACAGCGTGATTGGATTAACTGTTACAATTCTGTACGAGCAGAATTATTGAATATTTTGTTTTGTAACCGGAATATTTTCTTCTGTTTTGGATCGGATACTTTACAATACAACGAAACACAAGTTTCCCACCTTACTGTTTAAACGTTACAGTTTGTATGCTAAATTCCGATAATCGATTTTAAGGTACTTGTGAAAATGGATCGTACATGTTTATAAAAGAAAACTAACGGCAAAAAAATGTACCAAATCTCAGTATGTTCAATACCTAGGCTACATTAATAAATAACACTTATATTAATTTTAATCGGAATTAAATTTGCTCCGTCAGAGGTAAAGTGCTTTTTAATATCTGTTTTTTTAATGTTGAGTTATTACAAAATGGATTCACATTTATTCATGTATTTGCAGTAGGTAATATTTTATTTCTCAGAAAGCGCTTCTCCAAATCGTTCGTTTTAACAAATTGGAATGGCACGTGCTTGTTTAGTCTATTTTTTGTACTATCAATCTTTCTTCTGTCAATAATGTATCTTATTCTCATTTAGTTTCCGGAGAATAGAAGTCTCTTAAAGCTCCCAATTCTGTTGCTCATTGAATTCTTTTGCAAACGTTTAGTTATAATTCATAGCGGCTTATAAATTATACTTTCCACAGGCTTATTTATATTTATGTTTATGTTTATATTTATATACCACCGCAGGTGGTGCACACTATCTCCACCTATTGAGAGGATTTAGATGTCCCTCGCGGTACCCGAGTTTAACACACACACTTACAATACTACACTTACGACTTTAACACTTTACACTCACTCTTACATTTGGGGAAGCGATAATATCCTCGATATGCTTTTCGCCTTAAAATACAAAAAAACAAACAAAAAATTATATTTGTATTTATATTTACATTTATTATTATTTATAACAAAAATGTTATAAATACAAACATAACTTGAAGTCTTCCTACATTGAAGGTCTTCGAAAAGCATTAATTTTTTTGGCGGTATTTCGTAGAGCATGCTTCTGTTCAGCTTTTCTAACCGATTAGGAAATCTCGTTCATTGTGTTTATAGTGTTTGTTAAGCCATATATTTCTTGTTTATCTGAGACGTTGGATAAATATTCTGTTAATTTTTATTAATAACTGACTATAAAGGAACAGAAAGGTTTATCCATATAATTTTAAGCGTTTTAACGCTTCGAATCGCCTAGACAGAAATCACGGAATAAATGTGTAAAGTATAGAAAAGAAATAAAAAGCTTGAAATCGTATTATACCAAGAAACATGAAAAGGCATTTAAAACAAGAGTGGTAGTGAGCTTACAATAACATTTTAAAATATGTTATCTCCTTCAGTTTAAATACGTCAGTGATTCAGTTTTCCTTTATTTTTGAGGAAGTATAATTTCCAAAAATAAGCCTCCGCCGAGCACACAGCACAAACACCAACAAACGCTAACGTGTCGACGAACATTTCTTACGTAAGTCGAATTTAACGGATCAGCTGGGGTGTTCCACGTCACGTGACATCCAAATACAGTCCAGCCACTTAGTAAACGACAAGTAGGAGAAATCCCCTCCAACAGTCCAGTGACACATAGCCTGCCAATCTTATTCTTTAAACGGTTACTACTCATCAATAGTGAAAAAAGGAGGGGGTATGGTCAGTGGACACTCTACCTCTCACTCGCACATTTTTTCTCTTTGTCGCACTGGTGTTCTTAGCAGGCCGTTTTCTAAGTGAGTGGTTTATAAGGACCAAACCCATACCCGGGTACCAATAGGGTAGTGACAATTTTCTTTCGCTGCCTCGTATTTATTTACTTGATACTTTTACTAGTATCGGTAACAATAGTAAATTATCGTAAATTATTATTTTAAGCTTTAAGCAACACTATTTCCGGACCTCGGCAGGATCGAACCTGTAATCTCTTACTCATAAAGTACCATTAAACCAATCCGAAATGATCAAAGTATTACGTACGCTGCAAACACGAGCCTGACCTCACGACCACCCTACGAAACCTATTTACATCTCATAAAGCCTTACGGGTAACAAATTAGATTGTCGATATTATATTTATAATTACTTGAATTTATTTTTATTGCTTTTAGCATGTGTTATATATATATATATATATATATATATATATATATATTAAATGGTTTTATTTGTATATTTTTTCATGTACTGTTTGTGAAACATATTTATTATATTCTTTATATTGTTTTTATAAGAATTGATTTATGTTTTTTCATTTAATGTTTTGGTTTTAATATGGATTAAACACATGCAGTAATACTATATATAAATTATTTATTAAATTTCTTTGATGTTTGCTTCATATTTCTTTCGATACTTAATATCAGTGAATTCTTTTCGATTTTCCTGCAGTATAGATTCTTTGTTTCGACAGTATTATCTAGTTTAAAAGTACCGATACTTTCGTTTGATATATCATCCCTACATCCAACATTGTGTTTCAGAAGAAAAACAGTCCGTCTGTCGATTACGGTATTAGGTTACCTAAACGTTGGCGCCAGTTCAATAATGCGACGACAGAAAGCATAGAGTTGGCAAATTGTCTCCATTTATACTTTGGATTTGGCTTAACACCTGAAATGATTTTTATGTTTTAAAAAGATAAAAATGTTGAGATTTTTGTAGACTATTAAAATTAGTTATTAAATATATTTATTAGACTATTTCGCAGTTTCGTGTTTGCTTTGATAGGAGATTAATTTCAATTTTAAGTCGTGAGTCCAAACATTTTGTGTTTATTTTTAATAACTGTTCTTTTACTTCTTTCAGTCTTTTTTTCGGGGGGGGAGAACATAGCAACACGTATGTTACGTTCGGTAATGTTTAGAAGTTTTTTTCTAACCTCTTTTCAATAATTTATTTGGGCGTGATAATTAAAAAAAACTGTTAACAATTCGGCATTTCTCCTAACTCGGGTCCTCTAAAGAATCAACCATCGGTGATTCAATAAAGCGCTTTAATACATTTAATTACATTACGTTATTCTTATGTTGTCACGGCTACAAGTACAGTTGATAACAACTCCAAAAATGAACATTATTGTATTACTCTATCAAAATATTTCCTTGAAATATATGTTCCAAGATCCTCTCTGGAAACCCGTGCCCCAATTTCTTTAAACCAAAAAGGGAAAATTTGTACTCAAAAACGCTTTGTTTACATAGACAGCCGGTTCGTTATTCCCCAGCACCATCTGAATGGAATGTTCTCTTGGACACTTTCTGATGCTGTTTGTCCTACGGCCCTTCGGTCTCCCCCGGAATCTGACCTCCCGGTCCTCTCAGAATTGACTGACCACGACCTACTTCTTCCCCAGTTTTAGATAAAAACTGTGGATATGTGTTCTACATCCCTTGTTATTTATAACAACAGGCAGTATGTGAGCAGTTTCGTAATTTTTCTGCGTCTTTGTCAATAGTGTTCATTCTTTGACTGTGACCTCTTTACAATATTTATTACTAATAATTAAAATTACAATGTTTAATTCCTAACAGCACCATTATTTTTTTAAAATCGTAATTACCACAAAACACTCGAAACAACTAAAAACAGTTTTTCAACTATCCGGAATGAATTTCAAACAATACAAGCGTGTGCAGATATGTTCATCAGCCTCCGAGGATCGATAAGCTTCGCTGTTTGACTCCATCAAGTTGCGATGCTGACAGTACTAATGCACATGTATCGCGCCAACATGTCAGCTGTTAGACGTTGAAAGGTGTTAACAGATGTTGACTGAAGTTAAATCACTCTAAGCAAGTTGCAAATTAACCATTTACGCCGTTTGTAAAGCGGAACCATCGTTTGGCAGTCGAATGAAAACTCGTTACATTTCTTCTTAAGAAATTTAATGTTTGTAGATATGCAACATTTGTTGAAATGCAAATATCGAATATGAACAAGCACAGTATTTTTAATTCACTGTTTACTATTACTTAAAAGATCAAGGTAATAATGTGGAACAGAGACTTTAAATTTTAAAATGAATTTGCTGATTAGGAATACATGTTTTTTTCTATCGGGAAGAACTACGTACTAAGTTAATAATGTTCGTAATGTTAACTGAAAATCTTAAAGGTTACCGCCGTTTTGAAATTTCATTTTTCCGTCTTTAGGCTGTAATACAAATAGTCAAATCCCGTCAGCAAAATATTGAAAACAGACGTTACAGTACTAAACACAATTGCACGATTTTTATTAAAACACACACAACAATAAGATTTGGTGTGGCCAAACGCTATCGTGTAACTCGTACTTAGAGCTCAAACTGTAACGATATACGGAGTTGTACGATAATGAGTGGCCAAATCAAATTTTTATCGTTGAGCGCGTTTTAATAAAAATCGTGTAATTCTGTTCAGTTGTAATGTGTGTTTCCAGTATTTTTTTAACTTTGTGACGACCTCGCTAGAGGGGTTTTACCATTAGTATTACTGCCTGAAGATGAAAGAGTGGCGTTTGGAAACCATGGTAGAATTTACGAGGTGCGTTGAAAGATCATTAGACGGAAGAAAATACGTCAAATCGTAGTTATTTAATAATTTTGTCGGAAAGAGGATTTTACTAACCTTAATGATGTATCAACATTCGTAATTAATCTGTATGACGTCATATATAAAGGCTTGTATAAAATTGGTTGTTAGAGGTTACGGGGTTTCCCTGACATAGGGAACAACGGACTTATTGATCAAGTAATCCTTTTAGATACCTGAATGCAAGCAGTCCAATGACCAGCTCATTCAGCAGGAGGTCGTTAAGGTCCTGGAAACAAACCCTTCACCTCGTGCAGCTATAAGCATATACAGTTTCTCCATGGTAAATAGTATCCTGTTTGGTGGCGCCCTCTGATCACAGTGGGGCGTAAAGTCCTCAATGGATGAGTTCCACTCTACACAGGGTCTCTAATGTTACCCTAAGTCCGACTAGAGCAACCCCTTCCATATTCACTTTTAGTTAATTTTACTTCGCAATAGACCATGAACTATTCGAATGTCGTTCTATTCGTGAACTGAATCGTGACGTCACAGAAATTTTAATTTCTTTAAAAATTTATTCGTGTCTAAGATTATTCGGTTACTGTTAGTGTTTGCTATCCGTTGATGTTGTTTAACAATTTGGATTTTTTTTGTGTTTAAAGTCCGACTATTGTGCACACTTGGGCTAATGCAGACGATGGGATGATTTATAGCGTATGAAAATGCCAAGCCCTGGCCGGGAATCGAACCCGGGTCCTCGGGGTGAAAGCCTAGTACGCTATCCACTAGGCCACCGAGGCGGCTATACAGATCACAGAAATACATACTAAAAAAATTAACAATTTGGAAAAGAAGTTGGCAACACAGATATAAACTTAAATATTTATGTATGCAAAAAAAAAAAAAAAAAAAACAATCGGTTGTACCGTTAGCTCATCGTACTGAAATTTTCTTTTTCTTAACTGGAACCTTATTAAATTTTATAAATATGTCATTAAGATAAAAACTAAATAATGCAACTCGATTAATATATTTAGAACACAGCACTATTTGTAATTAAAATTATTTTTCGAAATATTCTGTGCTGAGAGTGAACATTTTAATATTTTTTTTATACTTACAGGTATAAAGTTGGTTATTTTGCAATACTATTTGTACAGTTAATTTTATGAATTATAAATATTCATAAATTTTACTTAAAATTATTTCACTTAAAATGCAATAAAAAAGTCGTCAAACATTAGAATAAATTTGTAGAGGTCAAGAAAATAGCAAATTTTCTGTATATAACGTATTATTTATGATAAGATCAGAAAACATAAATATTTATACATTTGAGGTAGTTTGTATACTTGCCGCGTTTGTAATTTCCGTATCTATCTGCTACCTTTCTATGTACCTATCTCTCTCTCTCTCTCTCTCTCTCTCTCTCTATATATATATATATATATATATATATATATATATTCCTTTTGTTTTTATTCTTATGCACTGTACTATAGCCCAATAAAAAATTGCCATCACTTCTTCAAATTAAAAAAAAATGTGTTAGTAGCCTTTCAAAAGTTTGTTTCTTAATGTTTTTTGGTTCATTATCTGGTGTTGATTAGCTGTCTGTCTGTCGACAATTTGTACGACGCGTAAATTTCCTGTTCTATCATTTTGTGTGTGTGTGTGTGTGTGTGTGTGTGTGTGTGTGTGTGTGTGTGTGTGTGTGTGTGTGTGTGTGTGTAATGTATGTTAGTAATGGTCTCGTTTAAATCTTTAAATCTTATAAAAAAATAGATTAGAATTACAAAAGACCCAAAACATAACGAATAATCATATTATAAGTAAATATTTCCTGTACGTATTTGCTGTATTATTGTTCTTAATACCAGTAAATTATTAATCTTTCATTTTACAGATCTAAACAGGTTTTAGTTTGATTGAAAAATGTATAATTTTAAAAACCCGTTTTTGTTTTAATTTCAAAAATGTGTTTAAATAAATATGATTACTTCAATAATATTTGTTGCAATGATTATTTCCCTCTAAACATTTTTAAATAAAATCCGTTATAAGACGAGTAAACAACGTAATCATTGAAATAAAATTAGATACATTGATTTAATTATGTATTTTTTTACAATATCTTACCAATACTAAATTTGGGTAAGTTAAAATATTTATAGTGAAAGCTCTTTTGGAAACATATTGCAAAGGTCATTCGAATCGGACATAAATCTGTCGATAGGAAATCCAGTGTCTGCAGCCAGTCTAATGGCTTTAGAAACTTGGCCGAAGTCCCATTTGTCAGTGTCCCTGTGTGGCAGGTGGAAATGACCAGTCGTCAGGAGTGTGTACGCGTACAGCGGGTAAAGTGGAAAAGTCCGCTCCTTAAATTATTGTATTTTACACTGGTTTTGAACTTTTTTGACTCATACCGTTACTGCAGATCTGTTAAGCGATTAGCAAGCTGCAAAATTAAAAAGAAGTCAAAAATACACTGATTGATTATCAGGTCATAGGGCGTGTTGGAATAAGTCAGCTGTTTGAATAACAGTTTGTATAACAGCGATATATATGTTTATTTTTGATCAAGTTTTCTTGGCGAGAATTTAAAAGTAATCAGAAGAAATATCTTGTGCGATTCAAAACGGTCAAACTTTAAACGCTTAATACATTTAAATGAAAGGATTTTTAAATTATAAATTAAAAAAAAAGAAAATACGAAAAGAATGTAGAATACCAAAAGAATTGAGAAATACCAAAATAATTGAGAAATACCAAAAGAATTGAGAAATACCAAAAGAATTTAGAATACCAAAAGAATTTAGAATACCAAAAGAATTTAGAATACCAAAAGAATTGAGAAATACCAAAATAATTGAGAAATACCAAAAGAATTGAGAAATACCAAAAGAATTGAGAAATACCAAAAGAATTGAGAAATACCAAAAGAATTTAGAATACCAAAAGAATTTAGAATACCAAAAGAAAGAAGTACAGATAAGAATTTAAAAGTTGGCATTCTTATTGGAAAATAGTTTTAACTTTCCAGAATCGGCGATACAAATTGATGAGTTATAGAAAAATTGTCAAAAGTTCTCCCGTGGTAAAAGATCGTCGTTTATTTTTTTTCGGAAGACCAATCAAAACTTGAATCAACTTGTTAAGGTTCAGTGGCTGCTGCGTCTCTGAACTTGAACACTTCTCGTGGTTCGGATTTGTACTACAATCGTAGGTTCGAAACGCTTCAAATCAGCTTATGATATTATACAAAGAGTGGAGCTGTATAATGCCCTTCTAGAATTGAACATTCTACCAAAACTAGTGCGGCTGATTAAGATGACCTTGAATTTCAACGCACATGATCCCTATGCAAGAACACATCTCACCAGAATTTGGTACAAATAAGGGCCTGCGACAAGGAGACGCGTTATCTTGTTTACTATTTAATCTAGTCCTAAAAAAGGTAGTACGAGACGCGAAAATTGAGCAAAGCGGCTCCATATTCCACACGTCAATACAACTCTTAGCATTAGCATGTGCTGATGCTGTGGATATTACAGGGAGGTCTCTTCGGGATATTAAAAGAACGTTCCTAAGTTTGGTGGATTTAGCAGAGAAGGTAGGATTCCGGGTAAATAAGGATAAAACCAAATACCTCAACTTCGGGGGTCCAGCAACTCGTCCATCCTTCATGGAGGTAGGAAGATATAAGTTCGAAAGAATGGATTCTTTTGTATACCTGGGTTCCCTAGTTACCAGGGACAACTGCGTATCTCAGTAAATAAAAAGAGTAATGGTGGCTGAGAGGAGCTATTTTGGGCTAAGCACATGAGAAGTAGGCTTATTATCTCCAAGACAAAAATCTATTTTAAAAGACGCACCGTACGTTACAATATTGTACGTTAGCACCTAACGTACAGTTTCGAGAGTTGGGTTGTAAACAAGAAAGACGAAAAAACACTGTTTACATTCGAGAGAAAAATTCTGCTATGAATTTACGGCCCTCACGGGGAGGAATTAAAACGATCCAGGATAATGGGCGGGCCCAGACTGAGATGTGTGGATGCTAAGGAACTGCTGAACACAAGGAACAGGAGGGTTGCTGCATTAAATAGAGAGGACTGGTGGAAACGAGTTGAGGAAGCCAAGTCCTAGAGATGGGCTGTAGCGCTAGATTATATATTTATTATTATATATTATTATTATTATTATTATATATTATATTATATATTATTATATGTCCAATATGATTTCTGTAATTGCCGAGTGGAGTATTTGCTAGGTTTGGTAACATCACATGTTTACTTTAAGAGTCGAAAGTTCAAATACTACAGTAAGTTATATAAATATTAAATGTTAAATAAAATAATTAAACGTTTAAATGTATACTTAAGTAAAGCAGCAATGTTCGCCAAGGAGGCAAGTACTAAGTAGGTTGTTAACATGCAAACATTCTTTAACTTTAAATACAAAACACGTCCGCCATGTATTCATAAAGTCTTGTGGTACTTATCTACAGTATTCACTTTAATAATTTGTGTTACAGCGGTCTGTACGGAAATTTTATCGTCACAATTCTTTTTCTTGATGTTTTACAAAAAATTTCCATGGCCTATAAGTTTTTGTATTGTTAGTCGCTTATAAACTGAGGAATTTAATGAGTATAATAAGAAATTCGTAGTTTACAATTACTATTCTACCTATTTAACAAAAGTAATTAACTTAAAACTATTATTATTATTTTAGTCGTTTGTAATTATAATTGGTATTATAATCACTGTATAATCACACATATAAATAAAAGAGGTTTAAAAAATCGCGGCAAGCAGAATTTTTTCTGTTTTTTGGTAAAAATGCAGTTTAGGGACTATTGTCAATTTTCGTAATTTTTGCACTGAAATGCTTCAAAATATGCCCAATATTAATAATCCAAAATATAAAATTGCGGAAACAACGGAAGGTTACAAAAAAAGTTAAAATAAAAGTGCCAAACATAACCTCAAAACGATTACCGTGCGAAAGTGAGAAACGTGTTTATAACAGCGAAAACGATAAATTTAATGTGTGTTATTAATAAATAATAGTGCGTAATTAATAATGAAAGGAATACAATTTTACTCTTTTTTAAAAAAAAGAACTCCATAACCTAACTCGACTCGGCTGTTGCGTGTTTAAATACGGCGACGGACATGAGCACGCCGGTTGCAAAGAAACTGTAAATTTCACAATTATTGCCGCATTTAGAACACGAATACGATCATTTAAGATGCCGTGGTTAATAAGAAATTCAACAACACTACCGAAATTCCATCTTAAACTGACAACAAGAAGCAAATCGCAAAGTTCACAATTAACGGCAGTCATTTTTTAAACAATATTTTCATAGCAACAACTTTTTCGATAATAACTGATTTATTATAAAGTCCTTATTAATATAGTGAAGCGAATTTATTTTACAGAGTAAACATACTAGTGAATCCGTGTAAAGTGAACTTGCAATTACATTTATGCAAAGTAAACGTCAATGACGTCAGAATATAGGTTAGAAATACAGGTTAGTAATAAACGAATAAAAATATAATACGTTTATTTGCCGTAATAAATTACATCTTACGCGCCTTAATATCTCTCGAAGTAATGATATAAAACATAATACAAGCAAAAAAAATCGGTGAAATAATAATTTTTACAAAAGACCCTAAAGTGCATTAATACTTTATTTTTACTTTTTATTTCTGAAGGTCTGATTTCACCATAATAAACAGTATAAGAACCTGCATATAATAAAATAACAATTACCTAATAACAATAACAATTACTTCCATCAAATTTCCACAGCTTTTCACACTTTCAAATTTCATGGAAAATAAACCCTGACAGACGTCACAATGGATTTCCTAATTTCAACGGACTATAAAATTTCAAAACGCTTATTCACTCAGTTATTCATGCTGATTGCGACGGTGAAATCTGAATTTCAAAAATATTTAACACAAAAACGTTATTAATTTTTGAAAATTTGAAATGACCGTCATTTTGAAACTCTTTTACCGCAGGTGGGTGTAGATTAGCTGCACCTATTGAGAGTATTTAGACGTCCCTCGCGGTATCCGAGTCTAACACACACATAAACTTACAACACTACACTTACACTTACATTTATGGAGGCCTCAATATGCTTTTCGTCTTAAAATAACAAAGAAAAAAAATGTTAAACTCTCCAACGAATTTACTGGTTAACGATCTTGTCCAGTTTATTAACAAAATCGATATTAAGGATCCTTCAAGCAGTGATTTATAGGATGTGGACTCTTATTTCAAGATCTCGAGTCTGGGTTTTACTATGATGGTTCCAATAGTTCATTTTCCAATGGAAATTCGCTTGTCTTTAATGTCCTACAAAGTGACATTGTCTGGAATAAAACAAAACTTCATTTCTTGCAGCAAATTTCAATGGTTTTATTTTGCATACGACGGCAACGTTCGATGCAGTTCCAATATTCTCAATCCGTCACATCTCGTCTGTTTCTCTTTTGATATTGTGGAAATTATTTTCTTCTCTTTTCTAAACGTTTTCATCGAGTTCTTTAATCTCTGTGTTATAAAATACACGGCGATGTTCAAAAGAAAATAGTATTAGTTGTAACTTAGTTTTCAAGTAATGCTAGGGTGTTTCCAGCAATGTAATTAAGTACAACAATCATTTTCGGTGATTAAATGCCGTACAACGGCGTCTATCTGATATTATTGATTTCAATTAACTACCTTAATTAGGCTTATTAATGACGTGGGGGACTGATGATCGGTTAATTAACATTAATAATAAAATCAGCTGATTAATGAAATGTTATTTTGAAACAAACACGAGTTTTTTACCCTAAATGATCTTTTCAATATATTTGATTGGAAATAGAGAAACGTCAACTTCTTGAAATTGAAAATTTATTTTAAGATATTTTTAAAATGAGACTTTTTCGAAACCTCAAAAAAAGTGTGTTAAACACATATATGAATTTTTACTTACGAAAACATTTGTTTTACTTTTAGAAAGTTTACGAGAGCGTCTTAGTACACTTAATGTAGCATACACATACATTTCTTTATTTTTATATAAACCATTTTGAAATCCATTGGGGTAAAATATTTTAAAAAAATTAAATGTATGGGTTTTTTGTGCACACATATGCTCTTTTCATCCTCCTCCTCTTCTTCTTCCTCTTTTCCTTCTTCCTCTTCTTCTGCTCCTCCTCCTTCTCCTCTCTGTTTTCATCTTGCTCTTCTTTTTTTATTCTTCCATTTTTCCCTTTCCTCATCATAATCATCATCTTTTTTCTCTTCCTCCTCCTCCTCCTCTTCTTCCTTCCTGCTTTACTTCCTTTCCTTATCCTTAAACGTAGGTGGCTCAAAAAATATCTTTCATCTTCTGTCAACTATCAGTTAATTTCTATCTCTCACTTTTCTCCCTCCCTCCATCCCCCTCTCTCTCTTTTCTCCCTCCCTCCATCCCTCTCTCTCTCTTTCTCTCTGTCTCCTTTTCTTTTTGTATACGTTTGCTGTTATCTCTATCCGGAATGTTCGTCGTTTTTCTCTGCTTCTTTTCTTAATCAGTCCTGCGTCAATCATATTTGCATGGATCCCTTTCCTTGCCGTCCTGTTTACAGGACAATACCTTTTCTTCGAGTGTCTCTCAGTCGTGTCGGTAATGTCACTTACCCTAATCTCTCCACAGTTCTAACTTTCCTTTCTCTGTCAAGTCGAGTTTTATCAACCACTCGCCTTACATATTTCATTTCTGCTGCTGTAATTATGTTTTCATTGCTGCTTGTAATTGCCTGATTCAAGTAGGTACAACAAGTAAACTGTCTCATATATTACTATTCTGGTGTGTGTGTGTGTGTGTGTGTGTGTGTGTGTGTGTGTGTGTGTGTGTGTGTGTGTGTGTGTGTGTGTGTGTGTGTGTGTGTGTGTGTGTGTGTGTGTGTGTGTGTGTGTGTGTGTGTGTGTGTGTGTGCGTGCGTGCGTGCGTATGTGTGTGTGTGTGTGTGTGTGTGTGTGTGTGTGTGTGTGTGTGTGTGTGTGTGTGTGTGTGTGTGTGTGTGTGTGTGTGTGTGTGTGTGTGTGTGTGTGTGTGTGTGTGTGTGTGTGTGTGTGTGTGTGTGTGTGTGTGTGTGTGTGTGTGTGTCTTATGCATTACTTGCCCTATTTTGTATTAACTGGTTAAGTTTTTCATTATTCGTGAAAACCGTCCACATTTATTGCACCAATACTTTCAGTAAACTGCTTCTTTCACTCACAAACCGTTTCAACTAAACGCAACTCTGTGAAATTACATTGTAAATGCTAAGTGTTGGGATGCTAAAGTAAGCAATTCATCTGGATGCACGCTTATCTCGTATGTTTAATCCTCAGCAAATGGGATCGGGTGCAGTGCGCTTCGCGTTCAAAGTCGTTACGCCACCGACAAACGGACACTGTAAATAATCTCTGTACGCAGCTGTCTCGTTGACGTGATAGAAGCGAATTTCCGAAAATACCTTTTCTTTATCTTACCTTTCACTCAAATCTGAATGTATTATCGTTCAAATTACATTAAAAATACGAAAATAAACCCTGTCCACAGTCAAATCAAACTGCTTAATTTTAATGTACATTTAAAATTCGAATTGCTAATTTATGCAGTTTTCAACTCTGTTTACGATGATGAAACCAACTTAAAAAGTATTTAACACGAAAAAGTTATGTACTTTTAAAGATTTGAAACACACACACACACACACACACACACACACACACACACACACACACACACACACACACACACACACACACACACACACACACACGAACCGTCTAATAGCTCATTTTTCTAACGGAAATTCGGTAATAAATGTTCTCTTCTGTTTCAAAATGTTCGACACTTTTAACATTTAATATGTGTATAATTGAATTTAACTTAATTTTTCTAACTTTAACAATTTAGAGTATTGCAACTATTTTAAAAGCATGATAATATCGATCTGCAAATGGGGTCAGATAAATAAGTTTAATTTAATAGAGCATGTATTATAGTTGATTATTATAAGCGATTTCCCATTGGTTAATTAGTTTTTGATGCAGCAGTCCTGATAATACCCAGATTAGGGAGAGACTCAGTATAAACACAGATCCTAACTTATAAAATGTGTGTGTGTGTGTGTGTGTGTGTGTGTGTGTGTGTGTGTGTGTGTGTGTGTGTGTGTGTGTGTGTGTGTGTGTGTGTTTTAGCGCGTCACGTTAACAGTTTTAATTCGTTTTGATTCAAACGTTAAAATGCTAATTTATGCAAACTTTAGTTCCCGTTATAATGGTGAAATCAGAATTTTAAGAAATGTAAGATAAGGAAAAATACTTTTTGAAATTAGCTTCCATCACGTCAGCGAGACAGTTTGCGTACCGCGATTATATTATATTTATTCAGAACCGGAAATTCATTTTGTTTTTAATTCGGTGCATTGAACTGATTGTGATTAATTATGTGTTACTGAAATTTGAGTTATCGCATAAACTGTTTCAGAGAAACTAGATTTTTCCGTTTTTCGGTCTTTTCTTAGGAGTAATTATGCAGATTGTTTTATGATTGTAATTATTGTTATTATTATTATTAATATTATTTTTAATTAATATTATTTATTATTGTTATATATTTTCCAGCTGTATATATATAATATAGTTCAGTAGTTTTAAAAAAATATGTCTGTGCCCTAAATTAAATTAATGTATTTCAGGTTTTGAGTTACTGAACTTGCAATACGGCGATGATAACCTTTTAGGTTTGTCACAGGGAAAAAGTTAAAATAAAAATCTTTGGAGAAATAACTGAATGTCAGAAAGCACGTAAAATGTTTATTTCTTATTCAATTTATGAAAAATTGTTGGCTCATCCGATGGAAATGAAATTACGTTGACGTCTGAAAAAGATGTAAATTTAAGTTTGGAATTTTAGATAGTTTCATATTGCAACTAGTAATCTCCAACGACTAAAGCTGTCTTATATTAGTTGGCTGTACAGGGAATAGGTGTGTCTTTGTAATAAGATGGATGACATATAAAGCAGAAATTTACTTATAAATTTGTTTCTTGCACACAAACGTCGAAGTTTATAATAGTGTTTTACTGGTAGAGACAATTTTAAAACTGACATGTCTTTACACGTATGTGTTTCCTTCCGGTTTGAGTTATAAGCTCACTTTCATAACGTTCTTAGGGGATCCAAAAACTTTAACCTAATTTCCAGTTTCAAGACAGAAAGGAAGAAATCAAATATCAAGTAGCGAACATAGCAGTCGTCAAACTGTGTAGGAATTCTTTATGTAAGTATATCAAGGAAACATTTTTGCAGTGAAACTAAAAATAATTCTCCACTTCTAATCGGTGACTTCCCAGTTGGTTATTAAGGCACTTTTAGGTGCTTACTGAAATACGTGTTTCATTATGAGTATTCACGTAAACTTTCAAGAAATCCGATGAAACATTTTTCCCAATAAGAATTATAGTTCGGTAACGCCTTTTTATCCCATTAAAGGTTGAATGTCATAAAATCCCTTTTTACACACTTTCACAACTATACAAAGGAATCTTCTAAATTTAAATTTTCTAACTATGTTATTATCGGCTCTACGTTTATTATGAGTCAGTGGTGACTTCTTCTTTTATAGGTTTGACTGATTCAACTTGAAATTATCGCGGTACGCAGCTGTCTCGCAGACGTGATAGAAGCAAATTTCTAAAAAAAATCCTTTATCTTAATTTATCTGAAATTCTGATTTCGTCATCATAATCAACATTAAAATTTGCATAAAATAATAACATTTTAAAATTTTAAATTACATTGAAATTACAAAAAATAAACCCTAAGCGCTGTCAAAAAATTTCTTAATTTCACCGATTTTGATAATTTGAGAATTCTACTTTGTGCAGTTTTTAACGTTGATTGCCGTGGTAAAAATAAGGTTTTAAAAACATTTAAGCAAAAAAGTATGAATACGCGCGCGCTCTCTCTCTCTCTCACACACACACACACACACACACACACACACACACACACACACACACACACACACACACACACACACACACACACACACACACACACACACACACACACACACACACACACACTCACATACACACACACACACTCTCTCTCTCTCTCACACACACGCACGCACGCGCGCGCACGCGCACACACGCATTCACACATACACACAGAGATCTAGAAGTCAGGAGCGGTGCTCATTTCGAGTTCCCAACTCATGACGGTTGCTCATTTCGCCAGTGTAAATTCGCTAAGAAAACTTAGATATTATGACACAAAAGTTTCTGGTGCATTTGGTGTAGATGTAGCTTTTACAAAAACCAGTTACTACTTGCGAAATAATTATAAATTCAGTGTACGCTGTGTTCTCCCTTAACAACACAAAGTTCCCACAAGTTGCTGCCCGCCGCCCAGTTAGCCAAACAAACGGAATTCAGTCGCGCAAAACACTCACGTACCGCCTAAGTGCTGGACAAACATCTCGGGCTCCGCTTCGCTGTTTTACTTTCTCTCCGCATTACCCGTGTTTTGGTTACTTGGCCTCATTGCGCGCTGAGTCTTAATGTTTCCCAGTGAGGAAATAGCAAATAAATGGCGACATAATGTTCAACAAATTTTCTGTTTGATTTTTTCAAATGCAAACGTTTATAGTGTTAAAACAAACCGTAATATCACGTTGGTCTTCGAAATTTTAAATTATCGTGGGACGCAGATGTCTCGCTGACGTGAAGCGAATTTCCAACATAATTATTTTTGTTTGTTTTACATGTTTTTAAAAATCTGATTCCACCACCATAATCAGCAGTAAAATCTGAATTTGAATTTCAACGGATTTTGGTTTTGCTAAGTAAAGAAATTTGCAAATCTCTTAACGAATTAACTTTCGTGTATTGAAATGTTCGATTATGATTTTATTTAAAAACAAATAAGTACAGCGACAGTTAAGTTTTTGTTGGAGATAAATAAAATAAAATAAATCGGGAATGAGAACGTGGCTCTATATATTTCCAGTCTTGCAGATAGGAAAGTGTTTGTAATAAATCACCTTGTACTGAATATGTTGTGTAATTTTACAAATTGCAAACATAATTAAGAAAAAAATCTCATCAAGAGAACGAGTCGAGATTAACAACTCGAGTAATTAGGCTTCTAAAACGGAGAGACCCAATTACCTCTGAAGAAAATTATTTCTGCAAATTAGGCTGTAATCTGTTATCGCGTTCCTTACTTAATACACATTTATATCAATGTACTCGTTATAAATCCTCTTGTCTTTGGAAGTTATAACTCCTTTGGTTCAGGTTTCGCGTAATTGTTCTTTCTTGTGATTTTTACAAACTTGGCAGGAAGTAAGACAGAGTGGTAATTAAGAGGAGTTTGTTTGGTCGAAGATGCGATGCGAATTTTGCATTAATTAGCATTCGGATTCGTAAGATTAGACTTGATTGTTCATTAGTGAAAAGGGAACGTTTAAAAATTTATCCTCCAATATCCAAATATTTAAAGAGCACTCTGGTGAAATTTTCAATTATTATTGAGAAATTCACCAAACCACTCAATTAGAAATGCATAAGTCTTTCTTATTCAACTCGTTCTGTATACGTTTGTAACATTGTGGATGTATTAAGCGAGTTATACTTACGCTATGATTAAAATAATTTTACGAAGTTATGGAATTTTGTGGCTTCTGGAATCACGATCACTTGATTGTTATCATTCAACTAAACTATTTAAGTTCAATAGATTGGTGCTCTTAATGAAGTTCAGCAGTTCATTAACTAGTTCATTCCAGTTAAGCTTGCCAGTCACATGATGCCAACGACTAGCATCGTGTAAAGGCTCCATGCTAGTCACCAGATCGGCCAGCAAACCACATTCAACCACGTGGATTACGTTTACCAGGTTCTGTTTAAGTAGTTAAAGGCAAATAAAAATGGCTATTCGTTAGAGTGAGGAAAAAACTTTGGCATTTGTACAGTTGTACCGTGACCACGAAAATATGTGTAACATGTATAGTAAAGGTTACCGCCATCGGGAGGCTAGGAATGCCTCCATGCAAGCCATCGTTGATGACATGAATGTGCCAAATGTTACAGTGAAGGACGTGCCAAATAAATAATAAAGCTTTAAGATCTACATATTATTTAGGAATTCCTTCTGATGTTTCAGCCATTTTTTTTAAAACAAATTAACCACGTTGTACGCCCTCAACAAACAAACAGTGCCCGGCCTGTGAGCTGGCGTTCCTGTCGCCGCATGCCAGTGACCAAGTCGTTTCTCAACTGACATGTCAGCCACTGATAAAGTGTAATGAGGCTTCCTCGCAACCTTCGGTGTACGCTATTCCAGCTTGGTTTAACCCAAGAGAGGATAGATGAAGGAAGGATAGATCCAGATAGGGCAACTCGTGATCACCCCTGAATCTAAAAGACAAGATAATGAGGAGTTGATTTTATAAACTGCTATTTTGACACAAGTTTTCTCGAAAATCGACAACGAAGGGATTAAAAAGTAGTTTCGTTCCAAAACTAACATATTGAAAAATATGTTAAAAAAGGTATTAGTTTGTTTGATTTTTAACATAAATTCCAATTCCGCCGGACAGAATGTGAATTAAGAACAGTGTTTGGTTTGTTTTTTCACACACAAGTTTCAACAAGGGCTAAGGATAAAAATGCGTATTTAATATTTGAGCAAAATCTACGCAGCGTATTTTGAGAGAAAATAATTTCACAATAAACACTACATGATAGAATTGTTAAGGAATTAGTAAGAAGGTGAATATAATTAAATTTTAAATTATTTTTTGAGAAATACGTTATTTTGTTTGTTTTGAAAACCTTGAGATATAGATAAAAATACGTCTGGAAACGAAAAAATTAAAAATATTCGCTCAGATAAAAGAGAATTTTATTTCAAATATCTTATTTTACGTAACTACCTTAAAACGATTTATTCACTAACAACTCAATATTACCGACTAATTTGTACAAAATAATCTTCCAACCGTGCGTGTGTAAGTGTTAAAAATAAAAGACAGGAAATTCCAGTTAACTGTTACTTTCATTGCACGTATCAAATCTAGAACCGCGAACACGTATAAGGACCTGTTCGCCTTGACATGAAATAAACATTGCGGAAATAAAATTGTAGAAGGTTTTTTATTGCATATTTCTGAATTGTTCTTTTATGTAGAGTGAAAGATGGACCTTGAGAGATAAATATAAACATCGTTATTATTGGCGAAATTTCATTGGGAAATGAGTTATTGGAGTGGCCATTGTGGTAAGACCTAGACCCGGGATCGTCGATTGAGCGTCGATCCTGACCTCTAGATCACTTTTTGATGGGTCGTTAAATTTTTTAAAATATATGTGTGTGTGTGTGTGTGTGTGTGTGTGTGTGAGAGAGAGAGAGAGAGCACGCTCATGTTGACAATTTTAGTCCGGATTTATTCAAACCTGGCTCAAAAAACTGATTTTGGCAATAGTTTAGACATATTCGTTAACCAGCGTCAACAGTTTCAAAATGGCGGTCATATTAAACATCTTTAAAAGCCTGTAACTGTTGTAATTAGCGTTACAAACTGCACTAAGTAGCTATTAGAATTTTAAAAATTCTTGGGATATGAAAAGTTTAATTTAAAGGTGGTCATGGTTCATTTTCGTATTTTCAATGCAATTTGAAAGTTTAAAATGCTATTATGTGTATATTTCAATTCTCATTATGATGGTGAAATCGGAATTTCGAAAAGTATAAGGTAAAGAAAAAACTATTGGAAATTTGTTTCTATCACGTCAAAGTCACAGCTATGTTATACAGCTTTTACAGTCGTAAACATTTCCCAGTCGGTATATAATTGTACAATATACACAAGAGTTTTAAAAATAAATATTCAGCTATTTACTTCAATATCGCATACTTTTACTTTGTAAAGTTTCAAAAATCAGCTTCTAATATTTTATTTATCTTATATGTAGACCTTATTTTTATTTTGAAAATAAATGCTTGTTATAGTTTTAAAATATATTCTGTATAGATAGAATCATGAATTTAAACTATCTTTAACTTACGTCTATTTTAACCGAAAAATGTACATTTTTTAATTGATAATTAAACAGGTTTTATTTAGAATAGCTATTCTGGAAAGTCGTTCTTTGGCCTGTAAAGCAATATATTTCATCACGCAGCCGATAAAAGGACATTATTTGAACCATAAATAATCCTCATGGTTGCTAAGGAAAAGTAAGTCACCCTAACCAGGAAACGGCTGCAAAATGCAATGTAGTGTTTACAATATAAAAATCACATAACCTATAAAATATAATTGAACTGTGTAAGCAGATTGCACAATTTCCTCTCGTTTAATTAACGTTGGTTCACGATCCATGTTAATAACAGTAATACAACTTTATTGTCATTCTATTTTTAGAAAAATCTATTTTATATGCCCTCTTCCTTCGAAGGTATAAGTATTTTAGGTAACCAATATAATTTCAGAAGGGAGGCGGTAAACAAGTGAGTAATAGAATTAACTCTGGTTGGAAGAAATGTTAGTCCTTCAAAAAAGTCTTTAAAATCAACTTTTGGAGTTAATTAAAAACTAAGGCATTACAGAGCTATTTTTAACCAGCTCTAAAGTAATGAGGAAGATGACAATGAAGAACTTGCGAGAGAATTATACAATTTCAAATTGAAATAGGTTGCACTCGCAGGTATAATTAGATTGGATTTCTAGGTTTTTTTGTTTTGTTTTTTTCGTGTAACGTTTATACTTTATGCCAGTTAGACTAGTGAGGACGAGGAATCAGTGTTAACGGTAAGGGAAAGCAACGGAGCAACTGCGGCTCGAACTAAGAACCTTTAGGTGCGCAGTTGAGAGACGCAGTAGTCTGACCGATGCTTTAGACACTTCGACCATCGATCCCCTGGATTGCTAGGGACAAGCAGAGGAAGTAAAGAAAACCTACGTTCCAATGGAGGGATGAATTAGTGGAGAAAGTAGGTGCCCAGTGCAGCATGCAGGCAGTGCTGTGGTTCATGGGAGTGAAAAGGCTATTTAGCCAATATAGTAAACAGTTAACATAGGAAAAAATAAATATTGAATATACATGTGTATTTCTTTTTGTTTTGTTTGAATTATGATTTGTAAGATTGGATGCTTATTTTTTTACATCACCTATAATACCACTCGCAAATCTTGGAAACAGCTGGATACTCGCAGGGTGCTGAATTTAAAATAATGAAATTTTCCGTCCTGAAATAAAACAAATAATTTAAAAGCAGCTTTTGTTACAGGCCTGTGGTTAAGTTAAAAACTATTAGGCAAGATCTGTTTAGTATAAAAAAAATAAACTAATTCATTGTGTTTCTAATTTGCTGCACTGGATTGAGTTGCGACCAATCATGTGTAAATAAAATCTGAAATATCGAATGGAATTAAAAAAATTAGATAGATGTTCCAGTTTTCCCGGCCGTTTCTTTGAGGAAAATAATTGAATGGCAGAAGCATGTAAAGCAAATTATGTCGATTTCTAGGTTGAAATGTGGAAATTCGGATAGTTTCATATTTCAAACTTTTCCACTTAAACGATGTAGGATGTTTTCTGTTAGTTGGCTCTATGGGAACGAATGTAGTATATTTAAACTACATTAAAATTCCTAGGCAGTTACTTAGTTTTAAATAATTAATTAATTTTAAAAAAATGAATATTCATGCAATTAAAAATTAAAATATGCATCGGCAATCAGAATCAATTGATTGTAGATAAATTGAATTAAGTTTGGGTAATTCTGTGCGCTCTGTAATATTCAGTTTGAGCAGTACGTTATATATTGCGCCCGGTTTTGTTTGTTGCTGCAAACAACAATCACGTTGTGTACGAATTGTTGCATCGTTAGGCGCTAATTATTGTTATATATATAGTGTTAAATTTTGTAACAAGCTCATTACGTTGGCTCAAAAATTGCGAAAACAAACTTTGGTTAAATTTAATGATTCGGCATGTTTTGTCTCAGAAAGTAATTGACAAACCTGTTACGAAAGAACAAAGTAAAAAAAATAGAGGGGAATCGTTGATGCATTGTGATTGTGTGTGTGTGTGTGTGTGTGTGTGTGTGTGTGTGTGTGTGTGTGTGTGTGTGTGTGTGTGTGTGTGTGTGTGTGTGTGCGTGTGTGTGTGTGCGTGTGTGTGTGTGTGTGTGTGTGTGTGTGTGTGTGTGTGTGTGTGTGTGTGTGCGCGCGCTTAAACTAGTATTTTAATATTTTCAAAAATTGTTTTTGTATATTTAAATTTCTAATTTATACAAATTTGATTCAAACATATCCAAAAAAGAACAGATTTTTATAATAGCTTTGACAACTTTATTACCCATCAGAATCAGTTAAAGTGTTTGAAAATGTCGACATTTCAAACCTTAATGAAATAATTACTTTTATGTATTGCATTTTTTTGAAAATACGATTTCACCATCATAATTACCAAGGATAAATCTACATAAAGTTTTATTGAATAATTTTAAATTCCAAAGAAAATACGATAATTAATCAAGCAAGGTTCGTTTTCGAATTTTTTATTTTATTTTTTTTTCGAATGAAGTTATTTGAAAATTGTATAAATGATTTATTCTGATCTGATTATAATAGTTAAGTCATACTTTCAAAAATGTTATAAGTTGAAACAAATATTTTTGAAAATTTGCTGCCATCATGTCAGCGAGCCAGATACATGTTACGATTATTTAATATAAGTATTTTATGTTTAAAAAATAAAATTTACTATCCGTCCTAAATTCCTTGATACTAAATAAAATTTGTTGGTCACAATACATGATTGCATTGCCTATCTATATCTCTGTCGCCATTATGAATTATTAGAATTCTGTTCGTGAAAATTGTAAAGTTATTGGTTAAAACTGAAGCTTCAATACACTTTCAAAGTAATATTGTACGAGGCGATGCGCAGCCACACATTGTCGGGCTGTATCGAGGCCACACACTACAAAACTACAATATATATTGTGGGCATTGGCTGAACACAATTTTTTATTACTCTTACATGCATTGATGTACATATTTTCTTCCTCTGTTTAATTATCTATTTCACTTTCTATTAATTTTGCTAATATGTACCTGTAAAATAAATGCAATTTTTTAAAAATTGATTTCAGTAAAATAAAATTTAATGTTTAATTTATTTTAACATACAGTGTTAAAGTAGTTTACACCGGAAGGTAGAGGAAATTGCTGGCCACGTAATTTATGATTTTGAGGTGTTTGGCTTTCAGGACCCAGGGTACTTCAAGAAGAATGAGCAAGTCAGTGGAATGCTAAAACTCATTGAGAGTACCAGTCTACTGAAATAGAGTCAAAAGGGCTTAGTTGCATAATAGGTCCTTTTTTTGTGGTATTAGGATCCACCAGACTCCATAATCTTAAAAAATAAACCTAGCCTAATCTATAATTCTCACTCGTTCGTAGGATTTTACCTGAGATCAGTCGAAGCCCTTTATCTCTCTTCTCACCATCAGTTGCTTAGTTTTCCGGTTTGACCTCAGTTGAATGTATATTTATTGTAGTCTAATGGTAGATTTAATTACGGATTCGTTCAAAACTATGTTCACATCATGTACAGTTTTAAAATTCCTAATTGTCACGCAATATTTATTTGTACCTATGAATACAATTAGTATAATGATAGTTTTGCGAAAGGCAAGCATAATAACGTTGTTACGAAGTGGTACTTTGCAGACAAGACGGGTCGTTAGCTAGCTTTAAGATTAAAGGGTTAGACGAAGTACTACACGGCCTCCTACACGTCTAGGCGTATTACTTGTGGCACGAGCAAATATTACAGGCTCCTCTCTAATTAAAGTGATATCACAGCTTCGTTAGTTGCCGTGCGCTTAGGCAACCCGCTTGTCTTAATTGTCACAAAACACGTATTCAGCAGGCAGTGAACACAAATTTGCCATCAATTCCGGTTTACGATATAGGATCCCTCCTTGTTTTAGTATAATAGCTTACACATCTATATTGCAGGTGCATTTTTAGGCGTGTTTAATTATATCGATTTCGATAATGTAATTTATCAATTAAGAACTAATCATTTTTAGAAAAACCTGTATATTTGTATGATTTATTCAAATTATCTTGGATGAAGTAGTCGAATTTGTTGTATATTCGAGGCTTCAAGACATTTATCCAGTATAAGTATTTTAAGTTACTAATATGTTTTGCTAATTTTAACGTTTCTCCTATTTACTCTATTTCTAAAACAAAATTAACTTGCGAAGGGCCTTTAATTTCTAAAAAATACGCTAGGCTATAGAAATTTTAAAACCACATATAATAAAGGATCCAGAGGTCGGACACGGTGCACAGTTCGCGTTCTAAAGTTAATTGTTTTAAACGTATTTATTATTTACATATTTTTTGCACCGATACTTCTTATTTTCTTACAACATATTCGGTAATGAATTTTAAATGTTCACTACATTTTTCAAAATGTTTTTGAGATTATATTATGTCATGTTTAATTATAACAAAACATTAAAACTTTGTATTTGGTTTCCTTATCTCAATAAACTTTCTTAAACGTTGACAAACGGATGTGAAATTATTAAGTAATAACATGGAAAATGTGTATCATAGTGGAGAAATGCGTATGTCGATTAGGGGAGACAGGTAGAAATACCCGACACTATGCAAAGCGGAATAGATTTCCCGGGGAGACAGGTAGAAATACCCGACACTATGCAAAGCGGAATAGATTTCCCGGGGGAGACAGGTAGAAATACCCGACACTATGCAAAGCGGAATAGATTTCCCGGTGGAGACAGGTAGAAATACCCGACACTATGCAAAGCGGAATAGATTTCCCGGTGGAGACAGGTAGAAATACCCGACACTATGCAAAGCGGAATAGATTTCCCGGTGGAGACAGGTAGAAATACCCGACACTATGCAAAGCGGAATAGATTTCCCGGTGGAGACAGGTAGAAATACCCGACACTATGCAAAGCGGAATAGATTTCCCGGGGGAGACAGGTAGAAATACCCGACACTATGCAATAGATTTCCGGAGGAGAAGGTAGAAATACCCGACACTATGCAAAGCGGAATAGATTTCCCGGGGAGACAGGTAGAAATACCCGACACTAGAGAATACCCGACACTATGCAAAAATACCCGACACTATGCAAAGCGGAATAGATTTCCCGGTGGAGACAGGTAGAAATACCCGACACTATGCAAAGCGGAATAGATTTCCCGGTGGAACGAAATGCATAAACTCTTTTATCAAGAGAATTTTGCTGTTGCTATAGTCACTGTATGTTGAATAAACATTAAAGTATAAGTTTAGTAAGTGTTCAACAATCTACAGTAATTATTACAATTTATTCGGTCATTTGCTATTATTTGTGTATATAACAGCGATACAAGATTCTTCGAAAGTATGGATCAACTCTCGCTCTAGTTCTCAATCAAAAATAGCATATCATACATGGTTACAAAACTATAAGTCAATTGAAAAGTGGTAAATGTAATACACCATGAGAATAATTTTAAATCTTTAGCTGAGGCAGCTGAAGTGAACAGCTGATTGGCTTAGCGATCCCACCGTGCCTCTTGCTCAGTCGTCTACTCAAGACACACACACACACACACACACGCACACACACACACACACACACACACACACACACACACACACACACACACACACAGGTATGTAAAAGACTCTGCTTTTAGTAAACAGTAAATACTGACTTTCAATTAAGGATAGCGATTTCATAAAAAATACAAGAACGCGCTAACCTTTTTTCTTTCGTTTTTGTAACCGTTATTACCAAAACTAATGTTTTGAAAATAAAATCAGTAGAGACCATCTAGGTCAGTCCTAATATGTAAATATTATTAAATAAAAGACTCTGCTTTTAGTAAAGAGTAAATACTATAGTCTAATTTACGTTTGTAATGTAAAATCCGTTTATGGTAGGTTTCGTTTGTAAATATTTCAGTAAGGTACAATGTTAAAATTCAGTCATTCATTTTATAGGTTATAGTTTTAAATACGAAAGTAGAACAAAGTAAGGCCTATTGTATTAAATAACTTAAATATAGTGTGTGATAATGCTTTAAATAATTAAGAATTTCTTGCTGTTCATTTTTGTACATTTTTCGTTTTTTTTCCCATTTACTGCGTAAGATCGCACGGGACCTCAAATAATTACTTAATTAATAATACCTCAAATTGATTAATACATCAAATACATAATAAATACGATATATATTTTGTGCATTTTGAAAAACCATTGGCTATAAAAACAGTTTCAAGTGAAGATATCTACGTTTTGGAATTAAATAGGAAAAACAAAATAAACTGGGGACAGACAAGAGTTAGCGAAAAACGAACTGTTTTGGTGATATAGACACCTTGCATTGCAACTTACTTTAAAAAATATTTAAATTTACTTTAAATAACATTACATTTTATTAAAATTACATGACATTAAATTGAATTGCATTAATTAAAAAGTTACTTACATTTAACAATTTTAGGGTAGTTTTTTTGGAATATTTGTTATTTTTTTGTCAACGATAAGTAAATCTCAAGTTTCTTAAACTTCTAGATATGAATAAAATGTGCTCACTTTAAAAATTTGAACAAAATCAGTTAACACATTAACGTAACTGTAAGATAATCAAAAACTTCAAAATATACACTTTGGACAGTAAAAGAACAAAAAACGGATATATTACGCATCTTCGTTTATCGATTTTCTGTATCCATCAGTGTAAGGAGGAAGTAAAACAAGACGATAAAATCATGTAGGTTGTTTATGGTGAAATGGTAATTACACAAGTTATTATTTTCGCAAATGAGTATCGACCAATTGTACTAAAATCTTTAGACGCGACTAAATGAAACGGTTGAATGAAAGCGCAGTAAATTCAGAGTTGCCGAGTGAATTGAAGTAAATTTTGATTTACAAACGTTTCTAAACTCTGTTATACAACACATCTTCGAGTGTAACGAGAGCAAGTAATTAAGAGAGCAATTATTTCGCTGTTTACCTGTCGCTAAAAAGCTTAATTAATTCTTACTTAAACGCGGACTTTATCATCAGTTAATAGACACGTCGTTCCGCAGCGCTGCTTTACGATCTCGTTATCGCATTGCCCTCAGTAATATTTTAATCTATAAGAAGCAGGGTTACCCCTCAGGGGCTCACACATTGTGAGTACGGGTTTGGCAATCCCGATGTGCCCTAGCTGGATCTAACCTTTCTTCATCGGTTCTCCGGTTGGTTAGATCCCTTCTTCTTCGGAACAGCGAACCGCGCGGCTATCAGAGAACTTAACTGAAGTATGTGAATGGCGTCCAGATTTAATCTAGCATTAGCTACACATTTGGAATTCTGTATGAGTGGATATTTTATTTCCCACTACGTGGAAAATATTAATGGATTTTAATATATCCATTAAAATCTGCATATATTAGCATTTAAAATTTTCAAATTGCATTGAACATACGAAAACGAACCCTAATTGCCGTCAATTTGAATTTATTAATTCTAACATGTTCTGAAAATTTAAAACGTTAATTTATGCAGTTTTAACGCTAATTACGACGGTGAAATAAGATTTCGAAAAATTGTAAGACGAAGTTTTTTTTGCTTTCTTAAAGATTTGAAATAGTCGCCATTTTGAAATGGTTGAACGAATTTCGCTGGTTAACTAACTTATCCAAAGCTATTTCCATATTTGATTTTTCTGCAGAGTTTGAATCGAATCTGACCAAAATTGCAAACGTCTGCGTATTAAACACGCGCGCGCGCGCACACACACACACACACACAAAACATATATATATATATATATATATATATATATAACCCCTCAAAAAGTTATCTATAGGTCAGGATTATATATATATATATATATATATATATATATATATATATATATATATATATATATATATATAAAACCCCTCAAAAAGTTATCTATAGGTCAGGATCATTACGCATTTCTGGATCTGGATCTTACCATGATTACTCTCTTTTCCAATAACTCACTTTTCCAGTGGTAATTCGCTAAAAATGAGCTATTGAAGCAGCCATTTAACTTGTGTGTCAAACTCGCACATCCACGATTTTGGTGCGATTCGATTAAAATTTGGCACAAAAATCGATTTTTGTAACAACATACCTTGGAGATTCCTTACTCGGCAAATGTCTTCAACAATTTCAGAATATTAATAATTAATGATGATTTTGGCAAGGTCTAGTCAAGTATTTACAAATGGCAGCCATTTAAAATTTTTTAAAACACTTACTTTTTGGAATACTGATATTGCCTTTTCATGCATATGTAGGAAGTAATATAAAATTTTAAACACTAAGATTGTGCATATTTTAACGCTGATTGGGTTGGTGAAACGCTGTAAGGTAAGAAGAAAAGTACTTCTTACCATAACGCTACCATCACGTCAGTGAGCCAGTTGCAAGATAATTGCGTAAAACTTTCCAGATTTTGCTGTGTTTAGATTATTTCCCCGCAAATATACGAGTCTACCTTCCTACACTTTTGCCGAAATACTGGTTGTAATGTTGCAGACACGTGGGTAAACGACATTTTGCTGCATGTAAAGTTAGCGTAAGGAACCCCAGAAGTACATTTTGCTTTCGTCACATTCCCGTAAAACATTCCGGCAGAGAAATGCGATGTTAAGGGATGGAATGCGGCGACTCTCGTAACGCTCAGTGGAAATACAGGCAACCTCCGGTTTTACTTGAAATACTTCTCGCTCGGCATCTATACTGTCAAAATGTAGTTTTAAAATTCGGTTTCATATTATTATTTCATTAGCGGAAGTTCTGTTGGAAAATGAGATACCGGAACTGCCATTATGGTAAGACCCAGATCCGGGATAAACGTATTGTTACTCAGAAAACCTGAAAACGTATATCATCACAATTTAAAATCGAATTTTCTACGCCATCGTAATTTTTTATGTACTTAACTGAAAAGTAATAAGGGGTGGTCCATGTGCCTAAGGCACCGATCAGTCTGCTGTGTCTTTCGACTGACCAACTCAAGGTTGTTAGTTCTAGCCGCAGTTATTGCCATTATTTTATCTTTACTGTTAACGAAATGCATTTACCTCGTTAGTATAACTACAATAAACTATACATTATAATATAAAATTTTGTATATATATATATATATATATATATATATATATATGTGTGTGTGTGTGTGTGTGTGTGTGTGTGTGTGTGTGTGTGTGTGTGTGTGTGTGTGTGTGTGTGTGTGTGTGTGTGTGTGTGTGTGTGTGTGTGTGTGTGTGTGTGTGTGTGTGTGTGTGTGTGTGTGTGTGTGTGTGTGTATAAATTCCTAAACCTCTTTGTAATACTAGAGATTAGCTCTTGTTTATAAGTCAAAAACCTGGTTTATAAAGGTGAGGTAGTACTAAATTATGGATTTGTTTTACTTGAACTCCTGACTGGTGCAAGTGATAAATATATCTATATGACAATACGTCATACATTTTTATACAGCATTTTATGCTCTGTAGTACACACACACACACACACACACACACACACACACACACACACACACACACACACACACACAATATTGTATAAAAATGTATGATACATTGTCATTAAGATATATTTATCACGAGCACCAGTCAGGGGTTGAAATAAAACAAATCTATATTTTAGTATTGCCTCACATTTATAAGCCAGGTTTTTTATTTATAAACAAGAGCAAATCTTTAGTATTACAACGGGGTTTAGGAAATTACAAGAATTGTTTTAATAATAAAGTTTGTTGAAATCGCATTTTTTAAATTCGTTACGTATTTATATTAGTTTCCTACTTCTTTTAAACTTCCATTAATTCATGATGTGGCTTGGCTATCACAACGGAAATAATCGCGAGACGCAGTTGAATCGATGACGTGTTGGAAGCAAAGTTCCAAAATTATTTTATTGTTTTATCTTCTCTTTGATACTCTGAGTTCAAATCAGTGGGCCTTTTAAAATATTCATCAAAGTATTAGTATTTTCAACTTTTAAATTACATTAAAAATTTGTAAGAAAATGAACCTCCGTCAAATAAGGATTTTGAAAATTCAAATTGTAATTTTAAACAATTTTTAACGCCGAGTGGTAAATCCAGATAGTTTCATATATTTAAGAAAAAACAGTTATGCATTTTTCAACATTTGACGTGGCCACCACTTTGAAACTGCTGAACGAATTTTGCTGGTTAACGAACTTACTAAAATCGAATTTTGAAGCGTTAGCATCTAATACCGCATTGTGCACATTGTATTTGTCACCATGGAGTGATTCGGTTTCATCGAGCAGGCTTACGAAGCGTAAGTAACACGAGTTGGGGAAGTATTACACAGACCTCCTCCAGTTCTCAGCTCTTTTCCTTTCTTTCATCTGCCGGTTCCGACTGAGTTGGTCGCGTGCGTATGTATGTTTTGTGCCTGTATGTATATACAGCATGAATGCTTCTCTCAATCTCTTTCTTTTATCTCTCTCTCTCTCTCTCTCTCTCTCTCTCTCTCTCTCTCTCTCTCTCTCTTTCTCCACTTTTCTTCTTCTCATTTTCTCGTCGCGCGCGCATGCAATGATGTTGTGTACATTGTATATATTTCCAGCAGCAACAGTTTAATGGTATACGGTTTATATTCAATAATAACACATTCGTTTGATTTTATTTTCATATATTCTATATTTTCTATATTCTCAAGACATTTTATATATATATATATATATATATATATATATATATATATATTTAAAAGAAGCTAACGCTTCTGCCGACAATCCCAATGACTACCGGTTCTTTATAAAGTTCGAATCAAATCGGACAAATTGTGAACGTGAGTGTGGTAAAATACACAAGCAAGCGCGCGCGTTACTGTAATTTTATATGCAGGTAGAAGTAATATAACTGAATGCAATTACATTGCATTCACTTATACAAACAGATATAGATAATATAAAGATGAAATCACCGACCGGTAACAGGCAACCCATTCACCGTCAGTCACGGAGATAAAAGTCAGTCCTAAAACTTATTTCACCAAGTAAATTGACATTGTACAAAGTAATGCTAATTTTAAAGGAACTCACACTAATTTCAGGGGTTCTCCAGAAAGTGTTGTGAGGAAATGACCTGTAGTTGATTCTTTTTATTAGACCCCGCGGGGGTTGCAGACTTGCTGCACCTTTTGAGAGGATTTAGACGTTCTTCGCGGTACCCGAGTCACATACTTACACTTACAACACTACACTTACGATTTTAACGCTTTACATTTACATTTAGGGAGGCGATAATATTCTCTATTTGCTTTTCGCCTTAAAAAAATAAAATTTGATTAGGTTGCGGTTAATCAGCGTGTTGATTTGATCTAGTGGTCGCTCAGTGTTAATCAGGAATAGCCTTGGTTAGTGGTTTAGTCCGGTCCTTTTAACTATAACTTAAGCACTTTACTGGCGCGTCTGAATCTTAACATAGTAGTGGCCTTCGATTTGTTAATACTTACCGGTCGCTTTACCTTCTTTTTGGCAAATTAACCGAAGAAAATTTAATTAGATTCTTTCTGAGAGACAGTAAACTTTGGCGAATCAAACTTTGGTTCTAAGTTTTTAATTTTAAATACGTTCCTTTGAATCTTTCTCTTCGCTAATTAAACTGGCGTTAAATAAACATTTTCATAAAAAAACGTTTAAACTTAGGCTATTATGTGAATATTTTTAAATAGTTTAAAATAAAACACTGCCAAATATAGGTCTTGTATACTTCAGTTAAGCTTGCCGAATTGAACAAGGTAAAATTAAATCTTGCAGAGTTTTGTTAGCTGGGTCTCACCTGGTCGGTATTTTTATTTCTGCAATAATGTTGCTCCATTACAGCATTATGTGTTGATCCACTGCTTGTTTAGAAATGGTTTTCTAGCGAATAGTTATTAAATAACCGCGACCCTCAGCTGTCTCGGGGTCGTGATCTTACCCTTATTAAAACTCAGCATTCAAATCTGCATATATTAGTAATTTAAACTTTCTAATTGCATTGAACATACGAAAACGAACCCTGATTACTGTCAATTTGAAATCATAATTTTAAAGCAAGGTAACAAAAATACTATCCGTACTCAAGAACAATGTTGGTTAAGCAATTTACTTTTTTAATAGATGAAAGGAGTTTAGTAAAGCTGTAACTGCATCTGATGGACGATGAAACTAAGCTCCTCCAGCGCTTCCGTATGTCGTATCTCAATATTATAAATTTACTGAACACTTTAAGTTGTGTCAGTTTGGATGCGGTATCAACGTTAAGGTTAACGGCAAGGCAATAAAGTAACATCAGTAACTGCAGTTTTCATCCATGACCTTGAAGCGCTTTAATAGTCGATTTTAAAGCTGGACACTCCGGCCAAAACGCTAGGCAAAACTTAATAAAATAATTGTAAAGCATAAATTTTTTTATTAAAAACGTAATATAAAAATGAAATGTTTTTGATGAACAAAATTAAGTTTAGGAAAAATAAACAGTAGTACAATACAAATATTGTATTTTGGATTGTATATTCAAAAAAGAAGAACGGTCGAAAGTAAATAACTAGCACCAAGTGAATATTGAAGAAATATCATCTACTTCTTATAGTGGCAAAAATTTTCTTCCGAAGAAAAATCAACTTGTTCAAATAGAATTCGCAAAAGCGAATCCTGAAATTTCAGGAGAGTTTCATGAAAAACTTGGTAAAATCAAGTGAACGACTGTACGAAAAAAATATTGTGTTATTTATGTATGGATTTAAAAGACTTATAAACTGAAGCGTACAATAATTTTTGCCTAACTATTGGTAGTTAGGGCACACCTGTAGGTAGCCATCAACCAATGCTTGTAAATATTTTGTGAAAACTAACAACACTCTGTTTTAAAAATACATTCTCTTAAAATACTACAAATAATTCAAGTTAATGTTTTGTGAAATTTCCGTTTTTTCATTTAAAAAAAGACATATTAAGGTAACAGTGTGGTTGTGTGGTTGTTACAGGCCACTGTTTTCCATAAACCGTACGTCAAAGGTTTCTTTTGTTTTCGTTAAGCTAAACAATTCATGGTAATGAAGTACTTAATTTATATTCACAGACAACACAGGGTGCATTTCCACACAGTCCGTTTAGTTTTAACGCCCCTCGAATTTCATTTGTAAATCTCAGTTGACGCAAGTGTCGGCGGGCGGGGCAGTCCTTGTTTCATTCGAACGTTCTAATATCGTGTTGTCTAACGATATTTTACACAAATCACTCAAAAATACAGGACAAAATTAGTCTTTTTTATGGGCGAAAGTGACTGATCTTATTAGAAAAATCCGGCACATTTTTACTTTCTTGCAATACAATGTATAGATTGTTCAAAAAGTTACTCAATATTACAGGGAAATGAGAAATTTACTGTCTCTTTATGAGTTATTCTATGAGTTAGTTACAAAAACTGTTGCGAGTGAGCTTCATTACGCGATTCACTCAACTGAATACGACATTACATATCGTATTATTACACAACTAAACAGCTAATTTGTGTGAGTGCTGGGGCGATGCAGCTGGTGTGGCTATTCGTAGCCCAAATGCGATATTTCTATAGGAATGAAACCGTGCTTCGTCAGACCAAAACCAATCATTGAGCTCTTCTCCATCGGGCGTTACAGACATGAACCACTGACACAAAGCTTTACGTTTTACATCGTCTTCAGGTAACAATGTGTGAACAACACGTGCTGTGTACGAATGCATGTTTAAGCACTTGCGTAATGCCGTGTAGACACTGTCACACTGACTGGACAGGCGTCATACAGACATATGCAGCTTGCACGTCAACCAACTCTCCTGGTGTATCTCCCACATTACCTGTCTTATCACACTGACTGGACAGGCGTAGTACAGACATATGCAGCTTGCACGTCAACCAACTCTCCTGGTGTATCTCCCACATTACCTGTCTCATCACACTGACTGGACAGGCGTAGTACAGACATATGCAGCTTGCACGTCAACCAACTCTCCTGGTGTATCTCCCACATTACCTGTCTCATCACACTGACTGGACAGGCGTAGTACAGACATATGCAGCTTGCACGTCAACCAACTCTCCTGGTGTATCTCCCACATTACCTGTCTCATCACACTGACTGGACAGGCGTAGTACAGACATATGCAGCTTGCACGTCAACCAACTCTCCTGGTGTATCTCCCACATTACCTGTCTCAAATTCACGTACAGACATATGCAGCTTGCACGTCAACCAACTCTCCTGGTGTATCTCCCACATTACCTGTCTCAAATTCAAGTACAGACATATGCAGCTTGCACGTCAACCAACTCTCCTGGTGTATCTCCCACATTACCTGTCTCAAATTCACGTACAGATTTTAGACAACGCTGTTGTATAAAGATTTTTAAAACAAGAGCGTATAATGCGTTGAAAATAAAAATATGTTTACCATCATTGAGTAAATAAATAAATAAGTAAAAAACAAGCTCTTATGTGGCTTCGTTTCATTAAAACAGAAGTTCGCTACTGCACCGTACATAGATTTCCAGGAAAGAGCGAGCGAGACAATATGTGTATACACCTGAGAACAGGAGACGCGAAGTTTATTGAGGAAGAAGAACGTTTTGCAATATTGAAAGAAAACACGTAGCAATACAAGCACAAAGCCTCCGGGCACGCGGCTGTGTAAGCTCTTTATAAAAGATAAAGTAACAGAAATGATAATATTTTCTTTTACTTGAGCTTGTGTATCCAATATAAATGCGTACTTTGTGCAAAATTATTGTACGTGATGATCATTTCATTTGTAAAACAATAAATTGTTTGACTTTATGGTTTAACTTCACGCAAGTTGGTTATCGCGCAGAGTAGAAGCCCACAAAAGAAACCACGAAGCGAATGACAAAACAGTTATTTAGTATCTGTTATTAAAAATGCTGCTTCGTTTCGTAACTAAATATCGTGGACTTATTGACAGTCCCTTATCCCTGTTCATCGTGCAAGCCGGAACAAGCATTTCGAATACCAAAACATATTTTGGACAGTTTTACACAAATATATATTAAGTACTAAATGAGTACTTAATGTGGTTTATTATGCGAGTATTCTACATCAATTAAATCTGTCACACAATATAGACTTATCATTTTTATCATTAATTATATTGTTAATTTAACTTACTTTTAAGCCCAGTACAAAATGTTATAAGCACAGAACTGCCAACCTTTCAGTCAGAAATTATAAATGCACTGCGCTTTGTTGTTTTGTGTAACAAAAACGTTACGAAGGGTTTCCGGTTACTGCACAAAAAAACACCCTTACAGCGTTATCAAGACATTAACTAACAGCTCACCTGTCTGACCCGTTCAATTTTTCTTCCCTCTGAAACTATCTCGGGGTCCGATTTAACTGAATTGTACTTATATCTAATTAAATTTTCAAGTGAATAACGTTAACCATTTACTTAGTTGTAAACAAATAATCACGGAACGCAGCTGTCTCGCTGACGTCATTGAATGGAATTTCAAAAGTAATTTTTCTTGACGCTATCCTTTTTTTTTGAAATTTTGATATCGCTATCATAACCAGCATTAAAATCTGTACGTATTAGCGTTGTTTTAAATTCCCAAATTACATTGAAAATACTAAAATTAATCCTGACCGACGTCAAATTGAATTTCTTAATTTCTCCGGATTTGTATACCCCCAAGTCTATTATTGTGCCAAGTTTGAATCAAATCGGACTGCAGGTGCGAAGGATATGTTAGGTATAACGTTTAATATGCCATGTGATATAATTATTAATTCAATGTTGTCTATTATAGTTGATATTTTCCCATTATTTCTAACAATTTTTTTACGTTTCGTTTGACTATGTTATCGATAAAGCGTTTTCGAATATCTGGATTATTTTTACGTCAATGTTTTACATTGCGACAATTAATGCAGTCTAAAGTGAATATTAATATTAAATAATTAGTACATTAATGATCCTTTCACCAGTCATTAAAACAATTAACCAATTTAAAATAATAGTTATAGTGGATTCGACTTGTAACGCTATTAACTCATTTGGTTATAAAATACAGTATATAATTAAACGAGTACTAAAACGTTTTTGCTCTTTCAAATTATTTTACTGTACTTTAACAAGCTACCCCTAATTAAACGAATGACTAAGTGATTTACATTAAACGTAAATACAACATGTACAGGGTAAAATCAGTACGAGTATTACATGATATCAAGTGAAATATAAATTTTTATAAATTGAACTTTACTCATTTAATATCCATGTATTAAATATACATGATAGCTAAATCTAGTAGCATTAATGTGATTACCTCAATACCTTGTGTTAATTTAATGTAATTTGTATGACTGACTTTTATAAATACGTCAAGATGTAAACATTAAATTTAGTTATTATTTGTATGTTTTTGTTAAAATTAGTTATTACTTATGGGGGAGTAAAAATAACATAATGAGATATTTCACGATGTCTACGCTATTGATTATAGTAAAAAACAATACACAATTTACCTTTACATAAATGAGTGAATGGGTTTGTAGTTTTACTATTGCACTGCGACCTTTATAGATCTGTTTGTTGTGCCCCCTTTCTGTATTCCTGAGATGCTCAGTTACAGCGCCTTCTCCAGTATTAGTCTCTTTCATAACGTCTAGGACTTGGAGAGGATGGGCGGCTCTCACACTTCTAATTGGTAACTTAACATTTCCTTATTGAGGTGTTTGCAGATACTTGCTCTGTTAATTTTCTTTCAATTTTTCTTTTTCTTGACCCTCATTAAGGAGATTCATCTGGCCAGCCTTTTTATTGTGCGGTGAGATCTCGCTAATTCTATTGTATATGGAAACGTATTGTGTATGGAAACGTCCACAAGTAAGTAAGCAAATGCGGTCACTGAGAGGTCAACAGGTCTCCCAGAGCTCCTTTTGATACACCGTTAGACCGGTGTGATTCACTCCATCAGCACGGGTCGCTTTTCATTTTCAAGTTGGCCAAGCTTTGTAGATTAGTATGTATTTCTTGAGTAGATGAGGGAGAGTAGTATAAGCTAGAGGTACGGTGGGATCGTTAAGCACTTCAACTGCTTCCACCGGAAGCTTTACATAAAACAAGCCGATGTTTTTCTAATTTTTTTTTTTTTTTTTTTGATTTTGTCAAAGTGTAGAAATATTAAACTCGTGTATTTTTTAATTACAATAAAAATATCTTTTTATGGAAACCAATCATCGTTATTTAATGAGGAATTTTTTAACCTAAATAGAAATTATCAACAACACATTATATAGAACATGTTTTTAAAATTTACAAAGTTAAAATTGGTTAGTCTTCAGAAACAAGTTAAAAATTTACTTCTTGAATAGAAAGTGTGTGTTCATCGTTTTGCAGCCTTTGTCAATCACTTTGCAACATAACTGATAAGTTTTGTTAATTTATCTCGTCTCGGAAAATATGTAATTCTTCTGGAACAACTTATATTGTTAAAGTTGTTTTCTTTATGGTTATTTTATTTTCTAGTTTAAATCTAAATGTTAAAATAAGATTTTTTGGACAAAGTTGTACGGTATCAAGCAAATCGACTTGTAATACTCTCTTGTATGTGTGAAGAAGCCTCACGGCGAAACATATCATTAAATAAAAAATATAAATTATTTTTAATGGTGTAAAAGAATGTCTGTGTTATATATTTCGGTTAGTTTTATGTTTTGTTCAATTGTTGATGTTTATACATTTGTTTTTTTTTTACAGGTAAACGATTTATTAACTTCTCTAGTACCAAACGTTTCTGCTTACATATAGCCTATATAGCTCGTAAGTATATTATTAACACATTCATTACTCAATTTTTACAAATAAATTAAATAAAGTTAAATATATGTGTTTTTTTACTTTAAATTATATTATTGTTAATAAATTATTGCTGACCTTTAGTTCATTTTGCCAAATACTTTGTGTTATATACGTTAAGGACGGATTTCGCTAAAATACTAAAAGCTTAACTATAGGTTACTGTTAAAAACGGTAAGATAAGGTAATTTTCCTTTTTTAAACTAATTAGGCTACCAACTTACTGAGAGTTATTACGTATATATATATATATATATATATATATATATATATATATATATGTGTGTGTGTGTGTGTGTGTGTGTGTGTGTGTGTGTGTGTGTGTGTGTGTGTGTGTGTGTGTGTGTGTGTGTGTGTGTGTGTGTGTGTGTGTGTGTGTGTGTGTGTGTTTCGTTGGATACCTACCTATCTATCCATCTATAACTGATAAGAATCTGTGTCTTCTTTGAAAACCTGTCATCAAATAATCAGAAAGAAAGTAGTTAAACGCATTTATTTTACGCATAAGCAAAACACCGCTTGCTGTTATTTTTCTTCTATTTCCTACCTGTACCTATTTTCTTCTATTAAATTAAATGGCATTAACGAACGGAGGATTAAATTTCGTAGGATAATTTACGACTTGTTTTCAGTTTTTAACAGAACTATTTTTTGGTGTCATTACCGCCTACATCGCATGAAGCGTGTTTGATTTCCTACGCCAGGGTAACAGGGTTAGTATTAATCCGCGTTATCACATTTTCAGGTAGTTTTCCTAGTGGTAACTTAAAACGTGTGGCAGCAGCTGTTTATGAATTTTGTGTGCAGTAATATTGGCCATGTTTTAAGGTATTTTTGTTAAAACATTTTTTCGATCTTCCGGTAACTTTATGGTTTATATAACTTTTATTATTATTTTGACGCATTAAATAAAAGCGTTTCCGCGATATAAGATACGTTAATAACTTCCGCATTATAGTTATAGTTAATTGTACAGAGGCAGTTTTCCTTCTTTTTTCGAATTTGTGTTAATTTTCTCACTTTTATATATTATCGATTATTAGAAACGAGCATGAAGTAAAATGTTTTCGCAAGTTAAAAAACGTTAATAACTTTCGCACAGTAAGTCATAAAGGTAGTTTTTCTTCATTTTTTTCGATTTTCCAATTAATTTTGTAGCTTTTATATTGTAAATTATTAAAAACGAACATTAAATAAATAGTTTTCGGAAGTTAAAACACGGAAAATTTATGCATATTTACAAATAATGTATGTTTTCCTGTAATAATAAAATATAATAAATAAATACATATTGTTTGCTGAAGGATGATTTTTGAGTTGTTACCCTAGCGGGTTTCAGTGCAATCTCAGCGACAAAATGCAAAGTTACGGTTACAGCGCATGTTGTCTGCATAAGCAGGTCAGCAGTGCAGCCATAACATGAACCTACATGCAGGTACAAAAACACGTAATTGCTGCCAACCCCTCCCTCGCTTTCCTAAAGTGCAATTACAGAATTACTTGGCTGAAATAATTTCGTGAGATTACAGAAAGTATTTATACAGCAGCGCGGCAACCCTAATTGTTTTAACCTGTTTTTATTTTTACGGGTTACATGAATTTTTAAAACTGTTCAGTAGGTAACTTGTTTTTAGGGAATTTTTATTTTAAAATGCGTTATTAGGACGGCCATCACGGTAAGACCCAGACCACTTAAGATCTTGAAAAAAGCGCCAATCGTGACTTCTGTATGGTTTTAAATTGTATTTCTTATATAATGATAACAATAATAATGTGTATAATAAGAATACACACACAGACACACATACATACACACACACACACACACACACACACACACACACACACACACACACACACACACACACACACACACACACACACACACACACACACACACACACACACACACACACACACACACACACACACACACACACACACACACACACACACACACACACACACACACACACACACACACACACACACACACACACACACACACACACACACATATATATATATATATATATATATATATATATAATAAAATTTGTTACACAAAAATAATTAATTTAATTTAAATTTTATAAGCCCACTTTGACCGTTGCTTTATAACATAAAAATGATGTTTATGATTAAAGTAATTTACACAATAAATAAGATTGGCCTTTGATGATAACTAAAATTTTATTTATTTAACCGAACACCAAACAAATCTGTAAATACAATACAGTAACCTCTGTCTTTAGGTTTGCGGGACTTCTGCAGTTTATTAATATTTATATTACTGTTTATATAAATTTTATATTTCAATTGTCAACTTGTTCAAATGTATGATTTGTTTTATATGATACCTGTAATTTCTTGAAATATATAAAACTGTGTTCAATAATTTTAATGCCCGGGGACTTTAATTGCAATCTTAAGGTAATTATAGTTCTTTAAATTTTACAGGTAGCTTGAATTACACTACTGGCTTTACCTTATATTCGATTCTACTGAAGTTATCGATGATAACAAAATACAAAAGAATCCTTGGCTTATATCTAATTAATTAGACGAAGCAGTTACCTCAATACGAAATTATTAATTAATTTTTACTAAAGACTCTAGACTTGGCTATAGTATCTGCTTACCATACTATACTTACAACAACTATTAATTCAAAAAGACCCCTCCTAGTCAACTACATTTTGCTGCAAACGCAACTGTTCGGAATCACTCCCTTTTATTAATTTCTCAGTGACACAATACCATTACGTTATGACCAATAACAGCAAGCATGTCGTTCAAAATCACCAGTCAGAACATAGCATTCCAATTTTTTTTGAAATTTAACCGTCACCAAAGGTTACAAGAAAACTGTTAAAATCCTAACTTTCTAGTTGAATTTATGGCTTTGTTGACTGACAGTGCTCATGCCAACAAAGGCTCTCTGCGTGACAAAACTCGAATTTAAGTTCATTCACCTGTCTCATAGGCACACCCTAATGTTTTACAAAGTTTTAAGGACTAAGTTTCTAAGGATAATACACGAATGTTTTTCATAGATTTCTAAAGCTAGCTGCTATTCTAACATATCGTTATAATATATTTGCTTAAGTATCGGTACAATTGAGCTAGCTCATCTTGCACTATTCACTTTTTGATGGATGATAATAACCTATTGGTTACAATGTATATACACTGTACGTTAAACTGCAGTTTTTCGTCTTTAACAGCTGATTTTTGACAACTCATATATTTCTTCGTTAAATGTTTATTGAGTGTAGCATGGTTTCACAATTTGTATTTGCAAGTCTAGCATAGCCTATAGGTTTAATTATTGAAACGAAAAGTTGCGGTTTAATAAACCTATTATTATGCTGTATTTTATTACAAATTCTATTTATTCTATACGATTAATCGAGGATCCTAAAGCTCGACGATCTAGTATCACTAACACTTTTTTTTGTAAACAAGCTGCTTTGGTATAATCATATTTTCCGTATACTGCGTAATGTATATTTTAAAACATATAACATTAGGTTTAAAACAACTTATATATTCGCAAAACTTTGTTACCAGCCGGTACCTATTTTTTAAAGAGGTTAAGCATATGTCAGAAATTAATAGTTTGAAGAAAAGGCTGTTTATTTTTTAACAAATTTCGTTGGAAAAATTAGGTTTTGGTATTTGATAAGACTTAGATCCGGGATCTTGATTTGAGCACCTATAGTCTTCTGAAATAGTTTCCTTTTATAGTTTCTGAGGAGTCGTTAATATATATATATATATATATATATATATATATATATATATATATATATATATATATATATATATGTGTGTGTGTGTGTGTGTGTGTGTGTGTGTGTGTGTGTGTGTGTGTGTGTGTGTGTGTGTGTGTGTGTGTGTGTGTGTGTGTGTGTGTGTGTGTGTGTGTGTGTGTGTGTGTGTGTGTGTGTGTGTGTGTGTGTGTGTGTGTGTGTGTGTGTGTGTGTGTGTGTGTGTGTGTGTGTGTGTGTGTGTGTGTGTGTGTGTGTGTGTGTGTGTGTGTGTGTGTGTGTGTGTGTGTGTGTGTGTGTGTGTGTGTGTGTGTGTGTGTGTGTGTGTGTGTGTGTGTGTGTGTGTGTGTGTGTGTGTGTGTGTGTGTGTGTGTGTGTGTGTGTGTGTGTGTGTGTGTGTGTGTGTGTGTGTGTGTGTGTGTGTGTGTGTGTGTGTGTGTGTGTGTGTGTGTGTTTTAGTAGTGTATGTTCCCGATTTGATTAAAACTTGGTACACAAATCGATTAAGGTAATAGCTTCGACAAGTTTGTTAACAAGCAAAAACTACAGGTACAAAATGGATCGGAACTGTTCCATTTTTTATGTGGGACAGTTCCACAATAGCAACCACTTGAAATCTTTAAAGATTCACTTTTAATTTTTTTTAAACCTGATTTCACCGTTAAAAACTCTATAAATAAGCATTTTGTATCCGTTGAAGTTAAGCAATTTATTTTGACAGCGGTAAGGGTTCATTCTTGTACTTTCAGTGCAATTTGAAAATTTAAATTGCTAGCATATGGAAATCTTAATGTTGATATGATAGTGTTTAAACGAGAAATTCAAAAAAATGGTAAAGAAAATACTTTTTGAAATTCGCTTCAATCACTTCAGCGAAATAGGTGTTATTTAGTTTACAATTAGACAAGGTACGCAATTATACAGATACTTTTGAATTGTATAAAACAAAGGATAGTACCTGAGACAGTAAACCACATTATGAAATCATGACAATATCGTACGCTACACAATCCCAGTGATATATTCCAATAAGTTTTTATTAAAGCAATATAGTGTGGATGATAGTATATTGCTTCTGACAGTAAACACGTTTACATTGCTGCTATTGTGCGACATTGCCGTACTGAATAGACTGCGCTCAACATAATAATGTGCTGTAACAGTGGAGTAATGCAATCTAATCTCTTAGTCTGTCTGTCCGAACGTCACTGACGAAAAGAGTTAACAAGAGGATTGGGATAACTTGGTGTAAGCTGTGTACCAGAGGATAATCTTTTCCCGGAGATTGTTAAATCACAGAACGTGCAAAGTTTACAGACGTAGTCCTTGTATAAAAAGTATTATTCCTTCGAGACTTTCGGCTGGCAGGACAACAAAATCCCTTATGTATGTTATATACATGTCAAATGTTTTAAACTCGATATCAGTTATGCCTCCAGGGTTGTTCGTTATCAGTCTCCGTCTGTTTAATCCATTTTCCTGTTCTGTTACTTCAGTGACCAAAATGATTTCAGCGGTCACGCCGTCATCATCAAAGCAATGAAACAAATAATTTACTAACGAATTCACCAGAATTTATTTAGTAACATTGACCTGATGATGACGGCGTGATTGTCGAAACCGGCAGTCACAAAAAGAACAGAAGAAGAAAAAAAGGATTGAATGTACGAAGTTTATAAGTTAGCTTAGCTGTCGATTAACTGAAAACACAAGTCACCTGTTTCTTATTTTTTTTATAATAATATATTTTTCATATATTATTACGCTAAGCATTCCCATCGGTTTTGTATCACAAATAAGAACCTGCTTTATTAAAACTACATATATGGTAAGAGTACGTCGGAACACCAAGTATCTCTCACGTATTATAATTTTCCAGTTTTATGATTTTACAACAAAATAAATCCTAATACCGGCTTGTAAACAAAATTCCAAGAGCAGTATGAAGTTTTCCCGTAAGAGTGCAGCACAATACAGGCATAGGTTACAGAAATAATTGTGTGTACCCAAACAGCTGATTGCTAAAAAAATACTGTAGAAAGTAATGTTTATATTATTACTGTATCCAAGATTTAAATGAATATTAACCAGTTTTGAAAGTAAAATCAGCAATACAATGTAAGCCAGTTGTAGTATGTAAATGTTACTAAATAAAATACTCTGCTTTTAGTAAAAAGTAACCTAATTTTGGTATGTAATGTACAATATGTAATGTAATTTTGGTATGTAAAATAGTTTCATTTGTAAATATTTAAATAAAGTACAATGCTAGAATTCACTCCTTAATTTTATAAGTTATGGTTTTATATACAAAGTAAGTATTAAATAACTTAAATATAATGGATGACATTGCTTTATTAACAACTCAAACAAGTATTAAATATAACTATAACGTCTATTTTAGTAGAAGTTCAAACTGACAAGAAGCAGTAGGCCTACTATATATGTTTTTACAACATAAATGTTTATAAAATCATAATATATTTGTGTGTGTGTGTGTGTGTGTGTGTGTGTGTGTGTGTGTGTGTGTGTGTGTGTGTGTGTGTGTGTGTGTGTGTGTGTGTGTGTGTGTGTGTGTGTGTGTGTGTGTGTGTGTGTGTGTGTGTGTGTGTGTGTGTGTGTGTGTGTGTGTGTGTGTGTGTGTGTGTGTGTGTGTGTGTGTGTGTGTGTGTGTGTGTGTGTGTGTGTGTGTGTGTGTGTGTGTGTGTGTGTGTGTGAGCACACTCACATTCGTTTTTTATCGGTACTGTAGTTTATGTTACTTATTGTATTACTAATAAAGATATCTTATGGTAGAAAAATTTCTATTTTTTTAATAACATTTATTATTGTATTTTTTGTTACGTATAACCTCTTTGACATAAATTTTCATACTTGACAATTAATGAACAAACAAAATCTCCTACAGTAGAAAATATAGTGACTGTTTTGATAACCCAAAATAATGGGTAAGCTTAAATTTTGCTCACTGTTTTTTTTTTTTTTTACTTTACCGTCACTTCTCAAAGAAAACTAAATAAACTTTAAGTTTAAAAACCATAACATAGTTTTTCATTATTATGTAATATCAATCGATCACTTCCAAACCGAGTAATTTTTAATAGTAAACTACAATGTTTATTTAAAACATGCATGAAAAATAAGTTTACATAACAATTAAAGTGCAAGAGCGTGATTGATAGTACTGAGGGTAATTTTTTGCTTACGGTATTTTATTTTGGCAACATTTTGTTCATTTTAAGTTACAGTGTAACCTCAATGTCTCTTTATTTTTGTTTGTAGTTATTTTAAGAAAAAACTTAACTTAATAATGTGTTTGAACCGTAAATTTTTATTCTTTTCCTGATTTAGTACATTTAGTACTACTGTAGATGAAATTTTATGAACAATTCGTGAGCAAAGTCTTCTTTCAATTCGAAGATATTTCTTAAGTAAAAAGTTTTTTCTTTCTTCAAAAGTACTACTTTGCTCACTAATTGCACAAATAAATTTTTTATGTAAATTATTTATAATAAAATAATTCCTTTCGAACATATTTTCCTTAGAAAAGTTAACGAACAACCTTATCATACATGCAACTTACAAGCATAAAAATCTAACAAAATTTCTCTAGTTAATGCTTATTTATTTAAACAGGAATGCCAAACTCTTTGAATTCTGTAAAAAATTCCGGGAATTTACAACAAAAAACGTTTTAACTAACATTAGCTGTAGGTTCTGGAAAACGAGACTCTTAATTAAAAACAAAACAAAAAAGGAAAGACAATCAAATTTTATAATTACTGTAATTGGATTGGACTCGCCAAACTTGAATGGTGACTAAGCTTTACGGAACCGTTTTGAAGATAGCTTCTTCCTGATTCGGAATAACTTGCCTGAAACCAACTCATTTCTCTCTCTCTCTCTCTCTCTCTCTCTCTCTCTCTCTCTCGCTCGATCTCTCTCGTTCTTTCTCTCTATCTCTTCTTTTATCCCTTATATTTAACACTTGATCTTTTTAAAATTAATTATCAACTTTTTCTTATATTTTAAAAGAAAAAAAATATTGGCTAAACTTTTTTAATTATTGTTGATACAATAAGCAATACGTTTCGTAAAATATAAATTTCCTTAATGAAAGATTATGTCTGTAAAATATAAGAAAACGTCGCATTTATATAAACGGAAATCTTTCCACTAACTAACTTAACAACGGATTTCATTAAATTTGCCACGTTTAAATTTAAAAATCCTTTCGAATTGAATTGTGTTGAGCATTAAAATCACCAAGTGCTGGAAAGTTTTAATCAAGTTAGAGAGAAGTAAGAGTGGATGTTTAGTGAAGGATCTCATCCAGGAGTGAATAAACGAATCGTTTCATTTATTAGTACCGGCACAGCCACTAATATTTGCAACATAAACAGGTATAACAAATGTACCTACCTAGTTTTTTTATCCATATATTTAAATCTTCAAAATGAAGTGAAATTATGTACAAAAGTTTATTAATAAAATATATAATTCGTGAAAAAAAGAACAAAGTGATCAAATTTTTTGTTTAAAAATGGCAGCTGTTTGAAATGTGTATATTGAAACAAACTGAAAATAATCCAAACAAGCATAAAAAATCATAAATTTACAGTTTTTTATTTTTGTTAATTTTCAAAGTTATCGGAAAACAAAGAATAAAACGATAAGGGAACACAGTTACCATTGATTCATCGGCCACAAAAATTAATAGTTAATTAATTATCATTCGATGCAGTTCGAAAGGAAATTAAAAGAGCTATCTTCCTCCTAATCTCCAGGTCAAAAACTATTATAAGAAATTTTCTTATTGCTTTTTTATTTTGTTTTTCTACAGCATCTTTTAAGTTTTATTTTAAGACTTGGTGGTCGATACGGCTCAGTCTGTTGCGTATCTTAAGGTCGTAAAGGTCGTAGGTCGAGGCTTGCGATGAATGCCAAAACCTTTCCGTTAACATTGATCCCTGGTCCTCGTCGAGGGAGTTGTAACTCCTCACTTTCATCTCGAGTGTGGATGTGCGGCAATAATCGCAAGCCTCGAACTACGACCTTAAAATACGCAACAGACTGAACCGCATCGACCACCGAATCTTAAAATTTTTATTAAAACAAAAAGTCTTAAAAGGTGCTGAAGAAAAACAAAATAAAAAACAATAATTGTATACAAGGGACCTTCTTAATGCAGGTGGAACAACAAGTGCTACCTTCGCAGACAACACTGCGATTTTAGCAACTGTGAAAAAGATAGATGAAGCAGTAACGAAGTTCGCACTGTCTGTGGTGCTGTAAGGAAATATACCAGAAAATTACCGATTAATGTGAACGAAACAAAATCAGCAAATGTATTCTACAGACATGAAGATCTATCAGCAAATACCAATTACAATTAATTCATTGCCAATCCATTGTGCTAATTACACAAATTCTTGAATTTTACAATTGGATTTTTCAAAAATTATATTGAATCTAAAGTTCAGAAAATGTACTGGCTCCTAACAAGGCAATCCCAGTTGACGTTTTATTATTATAAGCCAGTTATAAAACCAGTATGGACCAATGCGATATAACTGAAAAGCTGTACAAACAAATGAAATACGCGTATAAATAAAAATGTAAACCTTCAAAAATAAGGAAAATAATGAAAATTCCAAAATCAGGAATAAGAATTGTGTATGTGACGCACCGTGGTGTGTACGGAATGACAACCTGTACAGGAGATTTGGAAATGTAATTCATTAGCTAAGAAATTAAAAAGCAAAGAGTGAAACACGGACAATGCATATCGTAATGTGACAGCCCTGATTGATTCATTGGCCTTTATTAATGGGCGAAGTTAGAACAATCAGGTCTTCTCTTCCAGTTAAGCCCAAATACTACTGGAAACAACTGGTGCAGTTAGAAGAGTGCGACGAACTACATTTTCGATGGACACTAATTAATACTGGTCTTGCGTTTACATTCTCCTATTTGTATTTTAAAATGTCAAGTTTTTAAATTTATTACTTTCAGTTATAATATTTAATTTCAAAGAGAGTTTATTTTGTTAAATTCGAAAAGATTTATCACCTTTTATAAATGTTACTTATTATTTGTCAAATGTAAGGAGCACGAAATAAAGCACCTGAGTTTCCAATACATTATTTTACAGGGATTTTAGATACAACAAATTAAAACGTGTTCTTTTGTCTGTAAATGTATGTCAATTCCGATAACATATTTTCAAACGTTGATTTTATATTTCAAGAAATGTAACGAAAAACACGATCTTCACGCAGTTTTTCTACTACTACCTACTCTGAAGGTTCATAACTGTCAATTTTTATTCCACAAAAATGCTGTTCAAGTACACTATGGTAAGTACACTATGGTGTGTACACTATTTGATAATGTTTCTGCCAAATTTGAGAAATTTTAGACATAATTGAAATTATGGTGAATTTCTTTAGAAAAAGTGTTCATTTTGTTACACCCATATTTATTCTGGGACGGACATCAATAATTTTACAACAGTATTATCAAGCTTATGTTCAGTCAGATTTATAATTCCTTTTATAAGTAAACATGAAGTTAATGCACTATAAGTGGATAACTTAGTAGGTTTAATAATAAATTTTAAAAATGGTTAGAATATATTTGACCTGGTCCCGGTAGACCAGTCGGTTTTGTAAACGGTCTTCGGGCTGCAAAGGTCGTACAGTAGGTTCCAGACTGACTGACTGCGCAAGAAGGCAAACTAAGGATCGGAAATTTGTAAAATTGTTAGCCCTCACATTGACCGTTAGAGACAAGACTTTACTCATAACAAGTTATAGATAAAATCCACCATTAACAGTGAATGGCAAAAAATAAAAACTCCAAGATGAATAAACGTCTTTCTTCTTTTCAAGGTGTATATACATACATATATATATATATATATATATGTATGTATGTATGTATGTATGTATGTATGTATGTATGTATGTATGTATGTATGTATGTGTGTGTGTGTGTGTGTGTGTGTGTGTGTGTGTGTGTGTGTGTGTGTGTGTGTGTCTGTCTGTGTGTGTGTGTGTGTGTGTGTGTGTGTGTGTGTGTGTGTGTGTGTGTGTGTGTGTGTGTGTGTGTGTGTGTGTGTGTGTGTGTGTGTGTGTGTGTGTGTGTGTGTGTGTGTGTGTGTGTGTGTGTGTGTGTGTGTGTGTGTGTGTGTGTGTGTGTGTGTGTGTGTGTGTGTGTGTGTGTGTGTGTGTGTGTGTGTGTGTGTGTGTGTGTGTGTGTGTGTGTGTGTGTGTGTGTGTGTGTGTGTGTGTGTGTGTGTGTGTGTGTGTGTGTGTGTGTGTGTGTGTGTGTGTGTGTGTGTGTGTGTGTGTGTGTGTGTGTGTGTGTGTGTGTGTGTGTGTGTGTGTGTGTGTGTGTGTGTGTGTGTGTGTGTGTGTGTGTGTGTGTGTGTGTGTGTGTGTGTGTGTGTGTGTGTGTGTGTGTGTGTGTGTGTGTGTGTGTGTGTGTGTGTGTGTGTGTGTGTGTGTGTGTGTGTGTGTGTGTGTGTGTGTGTGTGTGTGTGTGTGTGTATGCATATACACATGAGACAAAGTACACATTAAGTATTCATGTGTACACAAAGTATATTAAAAACTACTATACGTACTTCCATGTGGCATGGCCGATTTTAGAAGAGATATTTTTCTGACTTTTCGCCAAAACTGTGGAAGTCCTCGCTCCAGGTCTGCACGCCGTAGGGGTGGGGTTCAGACTAGCTGCACTTATTGAGAGGATTTAGACGTCCCTCGCGGTACCAGAGTCTAACACACACTTACACTTACAACACTACACTTATGACTTTAATATTTTACACTCACACTTACTTTTAGGGAGGCGATACTATTAAGCCTCAATGTGCTTTTCGCCTTAAAATAACAACAACAACAATTCCAAGTCTGTAGTCGAAGTCGAAATGGTCTTGGGGGACACAAACACACACAAAACTCTGTGAACTCTGCCACAAAATTCAAACGAAATTTTAAAAAGTTTCAAAACATTGTGTTACTATTACAAATACAAGAACTAAATGCAGAATATAAATAACTATAATTATGTTGTTTGGTTTTAACCTGATTGTAACGAAAACTGAACACTGTTGGAGCGTTACGGTAGTCACTTTTATTCCACCCTGTGCATTGTTGGAAAGTTAAAACTTTCGAGCTTAGTTTTAATAATGTTGTTCCGGGTTTGTATAAACTTTTAATTATCCTAGTTTTATCTTTGTTTCGAGTAATAACTATATATTTTTATTCTATCATTCAAATAATTGTAGTATTTTTTTGTAAAATTATCGTTATACTTCGTGTTCTGTGTTTTTTTTTATTTTACATTTTGTTGTCACTCGTATTTGAAATTATTGCACATTTATTCTCTTCTTGCGATCTAGGTTTTTAACTTTGTTTAATTAATCTGTTCCGAATTACATATATATATATATATATATATATATATATATATATATATATATATATATATATACATATTGAAAATAGTAATAGTGGTTTTAAAATTACATGAGGTTCACAAAGGAAACGTAGTAATAAATATGACCATAAGTCGAATTGTTTGAAATGAACAAAGCGAGTTTCTAGTTTTATCCGGACCAAATCAGTGTTTGTGGGTTTGTGTCTTCTTCATGATTAGTCTGGTTTTTAACGTACTGCTCGATCGTTTTCACATGAATTGTGTATTGCGTCCTAGAGGAAAGCCCTGCCTACTTAATGGACCAACCCTATTAAATACTTTTTTATTAAATTTAATTATTTCAATTTTTATCCTAGAAACCAACAATTGAACTTAGTTTTATTTATTATTTTTGTTGATATTTAATGTACGTTATGAAAAGTATACTTTTGTTGTCATGTAATCCAACGTTAGAACTCAATTATTAAATAACAATATACATTAGCCTATATAGAAGCTATTTGTATTGTAACTTTATTTGAAACAAGATCAACGACACGATTAATTTGAGTGTATGGTACGTTTTGTGTTCGATATCTTTGTGAATGAAAGTATATGCTTTTTATAAGGACGTTTTTCTCGGTATAATACGTTTTCTAGTAATAAGTTTTTCCAAGCCAGCCTTGAGTAAAGAGTACATTTTTAAAGAGTTGTTTGCCTGTCGTACATTATTTATAACAGTGCCACAATGGGGCGCTCCGGTTACATTAGGTCAATTTGTTATTACGGCGGATGTAGGCCTATGTTTTGTAAACGTTTGACGCAAAACAGAACTTAAGAGCAGTCAGTTTTGTACAGAATGAATAGTTTAAATAGCTGATTCATTACGTAAGAACACCAGCTGGTCAGCCGCTAAGAACACCAGTGGGACAGAGAAAAAATCACCACTCTCTCACCACAGCTCCCTACTTGTCCTTCACAATCGCTGAGTAGTAACAGTTTGTAGACTCAGATCGGCAGGCTTAATTAATTAGAAAGATCATCATCGCCGCTGGACTGTTGGAGGTAGCTTGAATGGAATTCTCCTACATAGACGAGAAATTCTCGCGCAGGCCGTTTACTAAGTGGCTGCGCAATAGCTTATCTGTCCAAGTAAAGCTACACGGCATAGAAGAAGTCCTGGCTGGCTGACTGACCGACTGACTGATTCATAATCAACGTAGAGCCAAAACTATTTTAGCTAGCGACTTGAAATTTTCAGGGTACATGTTACCATGTAGGCGTGCGCTAAGAAAGAATTTTGCATAAAATTGATTTCAACGCCATTAAACTACTTACCAGTCCAAATTTAATAAACAACGTACAGCTAATACCATTATAACTATAGGCTCGAATTTTTTAAGGTATCTTCTTACAACAATGTCAAGGTGCACTAAGAAAGGATTTTGTAAAAATTTGATTTTAACGCCATTGAACTACTTACCCAATCCAAATTTAATAAACAACGTACAGTCAGTACTATTTTAGCTATAGACTTCAAATTTTCACTTCTTACAACAATGTCAAGGTACACTAAGAAACGATTTTGCAAAAAAATGATTTTAACACCATTAAAGTACTTACCCAGTCCAAATTAGTAATCAACGTACAGCCAGGATTATTAAATTTAGACTAGGTAAGTAATTTAATCGTCAAAATCAAATTTTTGCAAAATCATTTCTTAGTGTACCTTGACATTGTTGTAAGAAGATGCCTTAAAAAATTCAAGTCTGTAGCTATAATAATATTGGCTGTACGTTGATGACTAATTTGGACTGTGTAAGTAGTTTAATGTCGCTAAAATCAAATTTTTGCAAAATCCTTTCTGAGTGTACCTTGACATTATTGTAAGAAGCTACCTTGAAAATTTCAAGTCTCTATCTATAATATATATATTATAGATTAATTAATATATATTAATTTTTATAGATTTATATATTTTGATGTATATATCTCTCTCTCTCTCTCTCTCTCTCTCTCTATATATATATATATATATATATATATATATATATATATATATATATATATATATATATATGCTAGTATATATATAAAATGTACATATATAAACATTTTAACGATTCATCAAAAAGCAATCTAGAGGTTAGGATCGGTGCTCATTTCAACGTTCCGAGTAAGGGCCACTCCGATAGCTCATTTTTTCAATAAGAGTACCCTTAAAACGTACCAGGCTGGAAGAACAGACATAAAGTATAATCGAAACGTTTATTAATAGTATATACACGCACTTAAAATACAATGTACATTTATACGCGTACTTAAACACAATTCACCATTAAAACATTAACGCCGGCACTTGGGATAGGAGAGGTTAAACAGGCACCTTTACACCATCCACTACGTTAACTCCACTACGCGGCCATTACTTGTTGAGTCACCCATAAACTTGTAAGAGGTTTACAGTTTTTATGCTCTCAGCTGGCGCTGCAAACGTTTATACATTTTTATAACAGTAAGTATTGTATACAAACGATAAAACATATTTTATTAACGTTTTAAAAAGTAAAACAGACTAGCAAAATTTTAGTTTTGTTTATTAAATTTATAAAGCAAATAAAAAATTATTACCGATTTCGACCAACTATAAAAATTCTTTTGAAACTTGTGTATTGAACTGAATGAATTCTTCAATGTTTAAAATAACTTTTTGGATTTACTTCCATTTTCCTCGAAGTCATTTTCTTACTGAGTTATTTGTTTCTTTTTTATAAACAAGTGTTAGTACATTCGTTTGCCTTTTTTACATTTTCAATTTCACGCGTCTTGATTATTGCTAAAATGTTTTCAGTTTTTTTTTACCATGAACTATCTTTTTGTCTGGTTTTATAATTCTAATCGAAATGTTCTTATATCTTTCTTTTCCGTGTCATTTCTCCTATTTTTTTTTAATTATCTTCTCTACATTTTTTATTTTTTACTCAAATTCTAAACTTTTAAACTAAAACAAGATCAGCTATTATAAATAACTAACATATTTTCTTCCTAACTTAGTTGAACAACTGATCATTTTAAAATAGTCGCGGCATGCAGCTGTCTCGCTGTCGTGAAGGAAACGAACTTATAAAAGTAATTTTTTATATTATTCTTCATTATGTGCTTTATAATCTTCTTACACCAACATTTTAATCTTCTAAATTGTTGCATCGAAAATAAAAAAATGAACCATAACAGACGTCAAATTGAATTTCTTAACTTCAACGGATTTTTAAATTTCAAAATATTATGCAGTTCTTAACGTTAATTACGATAGTGGAATTAGATTTTTTAAAAAAGTGTTCAATAAAAAAACGTTATTTTTTTATAGATTTATACATTTTGAAACCCTTGATCAAAATTTTCTCGTTAACGCACTTGTCTAAGCTACTGTCAAAGTCGATTTTGTTGTCAATTTTGAATTATACCAGACTAAAATTGCGAACCCGAACGTGCTAACAAACTAGTATACCGGTCAGCGCTCACTTTTAAGGTTCCGGGTCTGAGTCTTACCATGATGACCGCTCGAATAGCTCATTTTTCTATGGAATTCGCTAATAATTTGAAATATTTGGGAGTTCGTCAGTATTACTGAGATGAAAAAAATACTAATTGGGACGCAGGGCGTCTGCCTTAGCTCTTGACTATGGCCTCGATAACTGGCTTCTCGCCGCGCTTTTACGAGTAGTTTTAGCGTTATGCCTCTCTGAAACATCGTTCCAATTTTAGTATATTTAGCCGCCTCGATGGCCAAGTTGATAGCGTACTGGGCTATCGAACCCCGAGAACCCGGGTTCGATTCCCGGCCAGGGCTTGGCATTTTCATACGGTATAAATCATCCCATCGTCTGCATTAGCCCAAGTGTACATAATAGTCGGACGTTAAACACCAAAACAAAACAAAAAATATCTGAAACATTACCTTGTTGTCTGCAATCAGTTGTTAAATGAAAAAGTATTATTGTATTTGTTCAAGACTGCAGTTGTTTTATAAACAGCTGATCGACATTATAATTACAATTAGAAAAAAATATCGATTTATTATAGAATGTGCACAAATTATACTTTATGAGTGTGTTAACACCGATAGTTGAGTGGCCCTTTGTACATAATCTTTTGTCTCCATTCTGAGCTTTACAAGGCAATTATTATGTAAACCAGTGGCCATAAATAGACCGATAACCTCAAACAATGTTTTGTATGCACTGGGGAAATTAGGTGATCAATTTATTTAATAGGAAGTTTATATTGCGTAACATAGTACATAAGCTTTAAAGCTTTCTGTTAACGGAAAGTGTAAAGATACGGAAGTAACACCGTCTCGAACCCACGATCTTGAAATGAGCGGTTTAGAGACACGTGTTCTAGCCACATTTACCAATTTGTGTCTTGGCCTACAAAGTGTAAATAACTATACAATATGTCATAATTCAGGTAATATCAAAATATTTAAATACAATGTACTCGAATAAAAAACCCGTTGTTTGAGTGAATAAGTTTAATTCGTGAATTGTCTATTTTTGATTTAACGAAAATTTATATAAAAGCCTCGAGGTTTGGAGACATAGCGTGGGAATGAATATAAAAACAATAACATTTAATTGTGAAACGCAACTAAAGCAATTTAAAAAAATAATAGCATAGCTGAAATATAACAAAAGAAATTAGGCCTAATTGTTTTTTATTAGTTTTAGGAAAACGTGAATATTTAAAATTATAATTTATATAGCATTTAACGCTGATTACATTGGCAAACTGAGGTTTTCACCAAATATTTTCGAGTTGAATCCCTTGATTTTTTTTAAGTGTATTATTACTTTCATTTAGAAACGGATGAACACGTTTTGTTGAATGAATTTTTTCAATTTGTTTTTCAAGTTTGAATCAAATCAGATCAATCATGTATTAGATTGCTAGTACAATGCATGTTAACTTATAAACGGTCAATGAAATCTTGTGATATCCGTACATTTTTTATAAATCCGGGTCTGGGTCCGACCAAGATGGCTGTTTATTTTTCTATAGACATTCGCTAACTCGGCGTACAAGTTTTAGAGCGTCAGTCTGGTTTTAGTGAACACGTGATCATAAACTGAATTTATATGAATAAAATTAGATTTGTTATTGGAAAAAATGTACCATGATCAGTATTATAGGTAAATTCAATATATAAATTTTCGGCAATTTTTTCTTTATATTAGAAGAATTATACATTTTTTAAAAAGTATATAAGAATTTTTTTCTATCCTTAATCTTTTCTTGTTTTATTGCTTTAGAAAATAGAATCAGCGAAAACATAAATGCCATAACTGCAAACTCCAAGTATATGGAGTTTCGGCATTTTATTTGTGATATGAATTATTAATGTTATGGTTTTTATCTTTAAACTCCTTGTCATTTATAACTTTAGGCAGCGAAAACTTTAGTATATGGAGTTTCGGTAATTTATTTGTAATATTATAAGAGTTATTAATTTTTGGGTTTCTAACTTTAATCTTATTGTCTTTTATAATTTCAGCCTTTGTAATCAGAATCAGCGACAGCAAAAACATAAGTATATCAAGTATATAATAGAGTTTTGGCATTTTATTTGTAATTTTATGATTTCTAACTTTAATCTCTTTGTCCTTTGTAACTTTTTTATTACGTAGGGATGGTTTCTGCCCCTGAAAAAGATGGTAAAATGGCACAAAATTGATTTTAATGCACAAATTTTAAAAAAGTATATCCCAAAAAAAGAGAAAATTACTTCCACCGATTATTGGTTTGAAGATTTCACTGCTTCGCTTTCTGTACTGCGGACATAAAAACGTCTTTGCACTTACAAGTTATGAACTGGGTCACCAACTGACGCTGTTTCAAATTTACAGTGTTGTAAATCGATATTGTGAAAGGGTTAGTTAGTTAAATAAAGCCGGAGTCAGAGGGCGAGCTATTGTATAACACTTTTATAAGGCAAAGGGCTACAAAAGTGTTATATAGGGCTGATTGTATTGTAGCTCAGTCTCTTGTGATCCGGCACTTGACTTGTACAATAGCTTTACACTTTACACTTACACTACACAAGTATACATAACCTACAATATTCTGGTTTAGCTTTATCCTTTTGTAACTAGTGTTTTAATGATAACACTCCGTCAGTGTATGTACGCCGGCATAATGTTAGGAGGTGTGGCAATTAGATAACCGCACTGGTGCTACAAAACATTTTATTGTTTACCTCTTCCATTACAAAACTTATTTCCTTCAATGTACTCTCCTTACAACGCTCCATACTAATTTTCCATTGTTCAAAGCAGTGCTGGAAGTCCGCTTCTGTCAGCTTTTCGAAAACCTCCGTCACATTCGCTTTCACCGCTTCCACATTGTGAAACCTTGTCCCCATAAATTCTCGTACATGTATAAACACCATGTGTTACACCTATCTCCTCCGCAAGTTATGAATTTCTTTCGCATTTCTGTGGAAGAATCGAATCGTGCTTTCAATTCTCTCCTGCAATGTCTGAAGAGGTCTCGACTCCACTTTCTAACCGTACTACGAGTACGAACAAATTACTGTGGTCGTGAAATATACACGAGGGCTGTCTAAAAAGTACCAGATCATTCATTAACTGGAAAAATATATTACGTACGTATTAGGATTGGGATCCTAATCTCCTTCAAAGTAGCGCCTCCACAAACTTAGCACACCGATCCTTCCACTTCGGAAAACACGTCTGGAAGCTACATTTGGAGTGACGTTCACCTCCACTGCATCGACTGTGTTTTGTTTCCGCGTCGTACCCGTACACCCGTGACTCATCTCCAGCAATCATGGTTTTCAGAGATTGATGCTTATTGTTGTTAGTGTTCGGCAATTCCTGTGCACAACTTAAGGAGTTCTTTCTGTTCCGTCGGCAGCAAGCAGCCACTCTACCCGTGTTCAAAATAATCACGTAAAATTTCATCCCAACCTCTTCGGCAATCTCCCGTACGGTCAAACGGCGATATACTGGTATCGGTTTTACATCTTCTCAACAATAGCAGTATTCCGAACGTTTTGATCTTCAAGGGCGCTGTTCACTCTCCACCGACGTGCGGAATTTTTGAACCAGCTGACCCATTCCTTAGTTTGTGTTGCTCTCATTGTATCGTCTCCCAACACCTACAGAATCTTACAAATTGTTTCGTTTTGAGAATCACCAAGCTCTTGACAAAATTTGATGCAGTTCCTTTGCTTAACTAGTTCAGTCGGTCTTGAAATAAATCAAAAATCCTACTAATACTTACAACAACACATTACTCGGCGACCAGCAGGCAGCGACTGGTACACTCAAACGCGTTGAACAAATTCAAGCATGCCTCCCTCCTCTGGGCACAGGATCGTGGCTATCGTAAGGTGGTCTTAGCATACTACTCTGCACGGGAAAATTCAAGGCGCACAGCATTAGTGCTAACACACACACACACACACACACACACACACACACACACATACACTTACACAACTAAAGCTTCTTAGTTCGAGCCGCAGTTGCTCCCGTTGCTTTTCTCTGACAGTTAATACTGATTCCTTGTTCTCATTAGGCTACGGGGTGATTCCAAACTATAGGCGAATACCTCGGAAGCTGATTCTAAACACGAAAAAAGTGAGAAAAGGTCATATATTCATATATCCGAAAAAGCTTCATTTTCACACTATCCGCCATTTTGTTTGCTTAACAAAGTAACATTTCATATTTCTAGAAGGGTCGATCAATACAATTCAAACATGGCTTTCTTCTGTATGTGATACAGGAAAAAACAACCAACTTCAATCGTTTAACATTGAACCGTTTTGACGTTGGTACATTAAACCGTTTTAAAATAGCCGACTTTTAATAATTTTAAATTCAAATAAAACAATAACGGTGAATTTTTGCTATAAATTTCAAAATATCTTTTGTAGCGCTTCTAATTTCCTCGACTGTTGGAGGATGTAGAAGGGCAACGCTGCACAAATTAGTCCGTCAGGACATCACTTTCCTAGGCAAATTGAATGCATTATTAACGTGGACGGGAGGTTTGTTGGCCGCTAAGCTAAACCTTGAGACTGTTTTCAGTGTCTAATGCGAAGATTATACGACACAAAAGTTATTAAAATCAGTCTGGCAGAACTTCAGCGAAGTAACCTACTTTACCTCTATACGTTAGGGATGTTTTTCGCCTGCAGAGAAAACCTGAGGTAGCGCCAGACATAGTCTTATGATCGCTAAACACGATTTTATAAAAGCGTAATACACTTTTAATGACAAATTAATTAGTTACTCTTCAGAAACCTATGTAATTGTAGACTATCGAATTTGAAAAAAATTCTGGTCCGAGTAAATTGAAGAAAAACTTAAAAAAACACACAACGCGCGCTCGTGTGTGTGTGTGTAGACAAAACGTTTTCTTGATTTTCATTATCGAAAATTTGGTACGCACACAATTTTATTAATCATTTTATTCGTATTTTCATTCTTATTGTTAAATTTGAAAGTATTATTGAAAAAGATTATTATTTAAAGACAAATGATACGAAATTAGTGCATGTGCGTGTGTGTGCGTTTGCAAAACAAAGTTATCTGTTTTCGCAGGCAAGTAATTACAAAGTTACATTAGAGCATTATTCGAAACGCCATGCCGAGAGTCGCGCATGCGCACTACAGCAACGTAATGAGCTTAATCAAAGTTTAATTAATCCCTCCGTTTGTCTTACATTGGCAGCAAGTGCAGGAATTCCGTGTACAGAGAATAACTACGCTACAACTGTCATGACACCACTTCACAAACATTCCAGTGCAAATATTTGACGTTGCAGTAATATTTGTTTGTTCAATATAAAATATCAGTTCAGCGGAAAACGATTTCGTGAGATATTTTATTAGAACATGAACTTGCAGTTAAAATATTGTTATTAAGTAGTCCACTTGTAACTGGAATAGATAAACGCGGAAAATAGATAAATACTTGTAATTTAAATACAGTTTAACAGAAAATAGTTACATACTTCTAAAAAAATACAGTACGAATAAAAGATAAGTACATACGTTTACGAAAAGTATATTTAAACAGAAAATTGATGCAGACTTTTAATAAAAATATAGTAAAACCTAAGATACATACATACTGTTAGAACTGAAATGCAACTACTTTTACATAAAATTCTTCAAGTAAAGTATTATAAATGCTATATAACTTAAATTATTTACTAAAATTTTAAAATAAATTTTCTAAAATAGTAATAAAAATTTACTAAACATTTATTAAAATTATAACTAAAATACACATAAAGTAGATACTTCTAACATGACCAACCTTCAAAATGATGTCAATTTTTAAAATATTGGAGCCACAGATTAATTGCTTGAAAACGAGAATAAAAATATTGTAAACTGCCATTATTTTAAAAATAAAATATTAGAAAAATATTATTTTATTTTATATATTTGAGGGTATTAGATCTAAAAATATATTATAAATTTGTGGATGATCTCAAAATATATTTCAGACATATACAAACCAAACATTTTAGGACTTACCATTACTTAATTAAATACATTAACTAACCGTTAAAGTGATTGTCAGTTATTGGTTGACCATAAAATGTTTTTGTACCAATTTGAAGTAAATTAGAGGTTAGGTTTACTTTTTTTTTGTTTGCATTTAATATTAGAATGGCTCGTGGACTTACGGAATTAGAACTTTTTACTAGAATTGTTGTTGTAGGTTAGTGTGCAGTATTACATTTTCTTCCTCATTAGAAAAACATTGGTAGTTACTATAGTGTTGGTTTTAATTTAGTAAAAAGTAATCTGTATTGTTAAGAAGAGCAATTGTAGCAATTCCTGTTTTCCTTTTAGTTCTTCTGTGATGTGAGTAAAGGAGGACAGAAACGGGAATAAGTTTTTAAACTGAGGTGAATTAAAGTTTACACGCAGTTTGACGAACGTTTTAATTATTATTATTTCTATTAAATTTTGCCATAAAATATGGTATCCAGACAAAAAAGAAAATTCAGTTCATTGAATTTCGTTTAAAGTTTGGTCATGTTTGTTTAAAGCTGCGAAACCAAATTTGTGTCATTAAAGTTTGTTACTTTTTGAACTCACTTCCATCACATTAGAGAGACAGCTATTTGCTGCGATATTTTCAAGGTAATTATTGCGCATTTAAGGATTGCTAAGTTTTCTTAATTTTCTGAAAAAGGTCCGACGTTATAAGAGCTTTACCAACAGATAGACAGACGAACGGACAAACAGACGCTCACCCGTAAACATTAAGGACTTAAGAGGTGTGGAGGGACTATCCTGAAGTGTTCCTGCGGCTTTAAACTGCAGGAACAAATTTGAAACTAAAGGAAGTTACGATTAAATTACTTGAGAAAAGCAGAACACATCCGTTGTCGTTCTGGGTAAATTTCCTAGTTTCAATGAAGTAAATGGTACATAATGTTTTCAAGATTTTCACATTTCACATTTTCCGTCAAAAAAATTGATTCTGAAACTGGAAACAAAATACTGGAAAATCGACCTTATTTCACAAAATCATTTGTTCAGATTACACTTATAGCCGAATGCAAGCAAATGAAGGCATATTTTCTTTACTAATTTCACAAGTCTCTTTTAGTCCATGGACACGCATAAGGGAATATATGTGAAATAAACTTATTAGCAAATTAATTACTTTTGGAAACTAAGCTATAGGAACGGCCATCATGGTAAGGCCAATACCCGGGACCTTGAAATGACTGCTGATCCATGAAATTTAGATGTCTTTTTGAAGGGTTTGTTGTTTAATGAATGTGTGTATAAACATACATATACATACATACATACATACATATATATATATATATATATATATATATATATATATATATATATATATATATGTGTGTGTAACACATAAACAGTATATGTGTCCCTTGAAGACGTTTACGCATTTGATCCTCCATTATTTTCACATTCCTCCATTGATCATTTTAAAACTATACTTACTTCTTAAAGAAGGTACCAGGAATAGTATGTGAGAATTTCATTTGGCTGATGTTTGTAGAAACAAAATGGCAGCCAAAATAAATAAATTCTATCCCTCTTAAAAATCTCACTGTGCTGCAGTATTAAAGCAGATTGTTGAACAGCTGTTAATTCCTTATGATTCATGAAATTTTTAAATAATTAGTAATTAAAAGATACAATTTTGTTTGAAACAAATAATGGAGGAAAAATTGACAAAAAATGGAGGAATGAGAAAATAATAGAGGAGCAAATGCGTAAACCTCTTCGTGGGACACACTGTCCCATATATATATATATATATATATATATATATATATATATATATATATAGACCCTATATATATATATATATATATCTATATACACACACATATATATATATATATATATATATATATATATATATATATATCTTTACTCGTAAAATCTAGAACAAGTATATCCAACAAAACCTCGATTGTTTTTTTTTCAAGAAACAAAAACAAAAACTAGATACAAAATATATAAAGCAGACCACATTTCTACACAACATTTCTACACAACACTTTTAAAACGAGATATCGAACATAATTTTATATTAACGATTAGCGAAGTAATCTGTATCCGTAAATATCATTGGGCAATATATTCAATATGGCCGACAGCGTTCAAGGACTCTTAATTTAACTACTACAGAACACATATGGAAAAGAATGCCATTAATTAAATTATTTAGTTTAAGTAAAAAACAAAGTGTTTTTATGTCTTACCGGATTGCATTATTTTCTGATCACCCGAAATCAACAGGAACAGTACTAGGCAATTTAACCGACACCGTTTAACTAAACCCATCAAAGATTTCGATCCGTTTACTTGGTATTTGCCTTTGACAGGCCTTTAAAACTACTTACCTGACCCCTTTAACTTGGGGAAGTCGTTTCTCCAACGCCAAAGTTTGTTTAACAACAACGAAACTGCGATACGCTTTATTGCGTTAAGATAAAGTCAATGAAGTTAATTCTGTCGAGAAACAAAATCTCGACTTAAGAATATTGCACAAACCTTTTACTTTTCTTTTCTTTTTTATAATTAATTCAGAGTTGTGTTTTCTTCCTCCCTTGAAGGCGAGTTTTGGAGTTTCCCTCAGTTGAGTCTAGGTACATTTTCTAAAATTAGCTAAGCTGTACCACCCATCCTCTACTGCACCCCTCATATATACGAGTATATATTTTATTACATATTATATAAAGGGTTTTGTATTTAATGTGGTTTGTATTTCCCATCTTCATGCAATTAACTGACTCATTTTTCAAAACACAGTTGTCTCACTGACCAGATAGAAGCGAATTTCCAAAAGTATTTTTCTGTATTTGTCCTTTTTCAAATTCTGATTTCATCATCGTAATTATCATTAACATTTTTATATACAGTGTTACGACTTTAAACTTTCAAATTACAATGAAAACATGAAAGTAAACCCTGACCGCCGTCAAATCGAATCTTAATTTCAACAGATTTTTAAAATTCGGAATGTTCATCTATGCAGTTTAAATCGCTGATTATGGTGGTGAAATCAGATTTTCAAAAAAATTAAAACAAAATAGTTAGGAATTTTTAAATATTTGTAATGGCCGCCGTTTTGAGAGTGTTAAAGGAATTTTGCTGGTTAACGAACTTGTCCAAGCTATTGTAATTATCAATTTGTATGCAAATTTGTAATTAAATCTGATCAAAAATCCCAAATGTGAGCGAACTGAAACACACACACACACACACACACACACACACACACACACACACACACTACCCTTTTCTTTGGATTTGAAAAAGTGGCTTGAGAGTGCATCAACTTAAACTTGGAAAAGTCAGACTCTACGTGAATAATTTCAGTGATTTATGCGACTGTTAAAGAATTTAAAATTCTAAAACAAAGAACGAAGGATGTAGGAAACTATGCACGTGTAACTATAAAAGTTAACAAATTCAGTTTTATTAGAATAAAAAAACAAACGTCACAGCATGATTGGCTAAGTGGAGGTTTTTCCATGAGTTATGTCAATAAAGGCAATGCATATTTCGTAACACTTGTTTCTATTAACTGGACTTATAGCTGACTAACATTTTACCACAAGTTTACAATACAAAGAATACCATAAACCTACAAACACAATACAATTTGTATAAAATTAAACTATATTCAAAGATAGCTGTCTACAAATTTAAACCTATATTGTAATTAAAGAGATCCGAATTTTTAAGGACAAATATGCTTTATTTTAACAGCTGTACAGTTTTTCTCGCTCATATAAAATTAAAGTTTTCGCACTTAGAAAAACTTTTTCACTGCCGGTATACTTGTTTGGTGTTGCATAAAGAAGTGGTTTATTGCACTGGTAATAATAGAGCAGCAGTTTGGTAATATCCAGTTTTGAATGCTTGATCTGTGAATACATCCTAATTAGGTATTCAGTGATCAGGATGAGCTTAGGAGCTAATTGGATCATGCGTTGAGTGGAAGTACAGTGGCATATTTGCCAAAGAGGGATTCCTTGTTCATGATCAAGGTTCCGTAGCAATCCAAATCGATGTATGTCAAGATTTTGTATTGTTCTATTGACAGATAATTTAAGTTTATCATTTGCGGCTTTTTTGGATCCTAAGTAAACATCAAGAACACATGTTTTCAGGTGAATGTTTATACAATATTTATGCCTAACTGTATCAGCTTCTTAGCTAATACTAAAATACTAAATGCTCTCTCTTTGAACAAAATGATCTGTCTTGAGTGTTCCTTTCATAAGTATATTATCGTAGCAATTGTTTTTTTCATTAATAGTGTTTTATAAATTTAGACTTGCTGTGGCTTTTGTATGATTTGCTGTGTGTTAATCAATTAGATTTGTTGTGGTTTTTCTTGATTTAATCAATGTACGTTAAACAAATTAGAATTGTTGTGGTTTTGTGTGATTTAATATGCGTTAAGCAATTAGATTTATTGTGGTTTTATGTGATTTAATATACGTTAAACATTCAGACTTGTTCTGGTTTTGTGTGATTAATGTGGTTTAACTAGTTAGTCTTGTGGTGGTTTTGTTTGATTTAATTTTCGCTAAGCAATTAAACTTGTTTTGGTTTTTTATGTAATGTATTTACTTTACAGCAGTTAAGCACCTCACACACTTTCAGGCTGGAAGGACAGTCCATGACGGGCGGGGGGCAACTGTAAATCCTTACACAACGTAACAACAAACAAATATCAGTATTAGTAATTTGGACATTATTTGTTGGATTTATGTACGTTATGGTTCTTATTCTGTTTAAAGGTTGGAGTCGTACTTTTTTTGTTTTCATTTTTGGATAATTAAAACTTAAACAAGTAATATAGAATTTTTTAAAAAATTTGTTCATGTCAACATTTTGTCGTATTCGATAGTTTCTGAACTTCATTTGCAGACAAATAGCGACAAATATCTTCCACTTGCTTTAAACGAACGCGGTTTGCCGTATCATTCAGTTCCTTAGCTGCATAATTAAATATGTAAATACGTCTTATTCAATTCAAATATAACTCACATTTTTATAAATATATATAACCAATTGTTCATTTTAAATGATTCTTACGAATTACAATAGTGCTTCAAGCTAAAGAAAAGTCAAAGAGATTGATTTAAGGGGATAATTAATGTCTGTTTCTATTAACCGGACATTACTGGTAATGACTTCAAATGGCAGGGTCTACTTCGAGCGCAGCGAGAGATGGAAGCTATGTGAGTAATTGAAAAGAGTTGATTTCCATTTCGTTCTTTTTTTATTTTGTTTTGTTGTTTTTACTTTTAACGGAGCTTAAAACAAAAGCATTTACGTTTGCATATCTCTCGTAAAATCGATTCAAAATCAAGACTGTATTTCAATTTTGTTTATATCTGACAGCCAAATTTGTTTTAAGCATTTATTGATTAAAATAGACCTCAGGTGGCTAGCTTGCTTGAAGGTATTTAATTTATTTTACTGAAAAATTGAGTACATTTATTGTTTTCAAATGTAGTTGTGAATCTTTAATAATTACAAAGTCAAAAATATTAAAAATAAATAAAATAGTAAAAAAATTCATTTTTAGAGTGAGCTATGAAAAATTGTGCAATTTAAATTTTCCCCGTAGCCATTTGAGTTTTTTATTGTTGAGTTGTCCAAGAGACAGCAAAGGAAAACATTACGGCAGTAACTGTAATCTCGAACCTAGGATCTCAAGGTGCGCAAGTTAGGAGATGCAGCAGTTACTAAACAAGTTTTAAAAAATTAAACAAGATTTTTGCCTACGTTTGGGACAAGAATGGTTGAAACCGAACTATGTTTTTTTTTACAGGAGTGGAGCTTATAAAGTCAATATTTGTGCTCTTTTAAGTAATTTCAGAAAGTTTGTAAAATACTTTTGCACACGTCACTTTTATGAATAAACTTTTAAGTTCTTAAAACGACTGCGAGGTAAACCGAATCCCAACTTTTCTGTCGATTTAATAACCAACACTTTTACCAAAATACTGTATCTAGGCCTAGTGATTTTACAGCCAACTCAAGTACAGTATAAATAATATTTCATACGGGAGTTGCCTTCTTACAGATCATTATAAAACTACGACCCCATTAAAAAAATGCTTTTAAAAACGTCAGCATTCAAGGTTATGCATATAAATATCCGTTTAACAAATTGTATGAAAAGAGGTCGTCTAAGCTATTCATTTAGCATTAAAGAACTTTATAAAGATTCAACCAACTACATTATTGTGAATAATTCAAATTTATAGAACATCATATTTTTAAAAGTATTTCTTGTGAATTATTTTTAATTATAGTTATGTATAATACATTTTTTCATATATCTTTTTCATAAATATTTGTCATTATAAAACTTTTTACTTTGTACTGTATTTATATTTTATATTCATCTACTATTGACCGAGGTCTATGTTACAAGTGCACTGTTCGGCATTTGGTTTGTGTGTGTGTTTGTTACGCAGTTTTGGCAAAAAGAATCGACAGATTGTTTTTAAATTTGACACAAGGTGCCTAGTATAAATCCAGAACGACTTGTGCTTATTTTCTCTTCCGTTTCAAGTTGGCGGCCTTTAATTTAACGAGTGTTGTTGCTGGTTATTTTCTGTAACACTAGATGAACGGCTCGTCCTACCACAATTGTGACCCCTTCCTGGGGAAAGTGCTTAAAATTACCAATCAAGATGGTCCCGTAATATTTTTCGTAAGTTTTACGGTTACCGATTAAATTGGCGGAAAAGGGTTACGAGTACTGCGTTATCGTGGACTGGTGGGCAAGCAATCAATTATATATTGCGATGACTACAGTTCTTTGAACTACTAATGTTTTATATATGAATGAATTTACTATTGCAGTACGACCTTTGTAGATTTAGTGTGCATCTGAGATACTCGGTTACAGCGACTTCTCCAGTCCTAGTCTCTTTGTAAAGCCTAGGATTTGGAGGGGATTAAAGGTGGTTAACTCCTCCCACTTCTAATTAGTGACTTCCCAGTTTCTTATTGACGAGCTTGCAGATGCTCTGCTAACTCCCTTTCAATTTTTCTTTCCCTTGACCGCCATTACGGAGGTTCTATTCCACATGGGCAACCTTTTCATTGTGCAATGAGATCACGATCGTTCTGTTTTACATTCTTATTTATGGAAACAACCTACAAGTGGCTAAGGCAATGAGGACCGCCCGTATAGAGGCCTGCATGCATGGGGGTATTGTTCAGTACACTGGGAGTCGCCTGGTCTCCTAAAGCTCCGTTTTTTACACCATCAGGTCGCCGTCATTCACTCAATCAGCACTGGTCGCTTTACAGAGTTGGCCAAGCTGTATAGAGTAGTATGAGCTAGAGGTACGGTAAGATCCCTAAGCTCATTAGTTGCCTCCGCCGTTCTAATGTATTATACTTTTCTGTATTACTTTAAAAAAGAATAATATTGAATCAAAATTTAGATTTACTTCCATACTTCCATATTTTAAAATCCTTTTTGATTTCTACTTCTCTTTTGATTTTGTATTTACCTATTATGTACTCTCTCTTTCTCTCTCTCTCTCTCTCTCTCTCTCTCTCACACACACACACACACACACACACACACACACACACTCGTACGTGTATTCTATAATCCTTTTCCACTTCTTTTTACCTTTGTTTTATTGTCTTCATACCTTTCTTACTTCTTCTCCCTTACTACTTTATTCTTGTAGAATAAAAATGTAAATTTATTTCTTCTGTTTGAGCTTCAATTTAAAAATTTATTTAAAAAAATAATCTGTAATTCCAATATTGTTTGCAATACGTTTAACTATGCAACGAAAAAAACAAATCCTGGCTATCAGGAAGTGGTTTGTCGACAGATCTTAGTTTTTTCGATTTGTTGGGGTTTTGTTCGTGCCTGTAATAAAGCATTCATGCTTAAAAGTAAAATTAAATTTCAACAGAACTGTTTTCCATCGTCTCTTTACTAGTGCGCACTAGCACGCGGTTATCTCGCTGAGGTGATTGGGCGCATTTCCGTAAGTAGTGTTGTTATATTTATTTTTGAAACTGTGATTTCACCACTATAATGAGCATTAAAATCCGCGTACACTAGCTTTTTAAATTTTCGAATTGTATTGAAATACAAAAATGAATCCTGATAGGAGTCCAATTTTGTCATTTTTAATTTCAACGGATCATATTTTCAAAAGAATTCAAGAAGTTACGATTTTTTAAAGATTGAAATGGAGGGGTTAGGTTAGGTTAGGTTAGGTTACGCTAAACGTTTTATACACTTTTTATAATTGTATTATATATTATATGTTTATTTATTTTTAAATATGTTGATCTCATACAATGCTGTTCAGTATCCTTATTGCTTTCCTTCCCAAGTGTTTCGTTTTTTTAACGTCCATCGCTAATACTTGTCATTCCAAAATACTTGTAAGTTTTAAACCCTTTTATTTTCGTGTTTCCAATAGAAGATTCCTACTCTGTCCTTCAACGCAGAAGTACTCCGTTTTGTTTAGGTTTATCTCAAGTCCCGAAATATCGTATTCCTCTATCAATATACTCGTGTACTCTAGAACCTCATAAATCCTAGATTCATGTAAATAAAAGACTTTAAAATAAAAGGGTGACAAAATTTCGCTCTTATGTTTTTTGAAAAAGTAGTACAAATAATGATTGTCGATTATTACATCATATTGTGAATAAAATAATTATAATCTAAAGTTATAATTTAGCGAATTTATAAGGAAAATAACAGGTTTATTTATAATAAATGACGTAATTTTTTTTTTTTATATCAGGCTAATTCAATTACATGAAGTTTTCAGCGAGCTGTGCTCAGTCACCGGTACTAATTCTGTTAATTCGCCAATTTTACTGCGGTAACTTTTAATGTTATTAAAATCGAACAAAAGCTTGTGGTAGGTTCTGTACGTTTGGAAAAACCTTAGTTTCGATCGCTTGCACTGAAGCATACAAAAAATCACTTTTCAAAAATCGTGAACAGTTCTAATTGAGCATGTAGTGAAAGTTACAAGAGGGTACTTTACAAATTAGCATATATTTTATTTTCAAGTATTACAGTAAAAATGTCAGTGTTCCGCAATTGTTACCCAATTAAACATTTAGGATCAATTTCACTCAGGATCTCATTAGGGGAAAATAAAATGCAAGAAATCTTGCGATAGAATAAAACAATGTTTTCCAAACTGTTATTAAAAAAGCAAGGTAAAATGAGTACGGCAGGAGGTCGGGTTTTAAACTCACATCCCCCCGTAGCGTTACGTAATTAATTTTATTTTGATTCGCTTAATTCGCTGTAGCTCTAACGAAGAGCTAATCTGGTAAAAACAATAATAGCTAAGTCGCTTATCCAAAAGACGTAATTTCAAAGTTTTCCTACAATTTTTTCTGTATTATTTGTTTGTTTTATTCTTATTTTCTTATGTAAAACATAAAATACGATTCACACACGCGCGTGCACGCGCGTGCACACACACACACACACACACACACACACACACACATATATATATATATATATATATATATATATATATATATATATATATATATATGCAAGGGGAGTGCAGGCTAGCTGCACATATTGAGAGGATTTAGACGTTCCTCACGGTACCTGAGTGTAACACACACTTACACATATACTTACGACTTTAACACTTTACTCTCATACTTACATTTAGGGAGGCGATAATAGCCTTAATGTGCTTTTCATCTTAAAAAAATGAATGTGTGTGTGTGTTTGTAGTTTGTGTGTGTGTGTGTGTGTGTGTGTGTGTGTGTGTGTGTGTGTGTGTGTGTGTGTGTGTGTGTGTGTGTGTGTGTGTGTGTGTGTGTGTGTGTGTGTGTGTGTGTGTGTGTGTGTGTGTGTGTGTGTGTGTGTCTTTATACAAAAGATGCGTATTAACAACTGTCCAGGGTACGACTGACATACCTATGAGAAATATAGACATTATAACCATGGATTTTGTGCTCTGACGAACTAATTTAATCTGACGAACTAATCTGACGCTCTGAAGGGCTACAAAAAAGCTATTTTAACATTTATCATACAAATGTACCGTTATTAATTTATTTTGGCTTAAAAGTTTTAAACGTCCTCCTTTATAAAACGTATCAATGTAACATGAAGTTGGTTATTTTCCCAATCAGGCCTTTATCAAGTATAGAAGCACGGTAAGTTTGAATTTTATTGGTTCAACCGTTGTAGACATACTTATGTATGTATATTTTACGTATGTAGACAAACTATTATGTTTATATAAAGTAGAAAAATTAGCTGCTAATGGGAAAATGCAGCTTTTCAGGACTTTAATATTTTTGAGTATAAAATCACTCCACAATTGTCGGCCGCCCGGGCAATACGAAGTTCTCCGTGCTAATTTCCACTGAAATCTTTACAAACCAAAAGGAAAATTTATAAACGGACCAACTATAAATTATAGTTCATTCAATTACCACAAAATTACGTGCAATTAAAACGCGTTATAATTAAAAGACATAATCAATTTAGAAAGCAATTTGTGTTACCCAACAAGTGTAAAAATGGAGGCATAGTGAACATGGCTGTAATATATCGGCGTAATTATTATTTTCCTAACACTAATGACAAGAATCAAGTGTGCTCAAGAGATAACACCGCCAATATGTTGCTCAATGTGTGCCAGCTGGGAATACAAATTGTAGGGTAGCTGTGTAGTGTCTATACCTTGTTGATTACACAAGGGGTATGATAGCGTACTCATCTTTCATTAATTTGAAACTAGGGGATACCCAGAAATTGGCCTATGGGCTCGATTAGTACCTTCGCTCGGGTTCTATGGTTTACCAAAATCTATAGTAGTAGGGATAAAACAAGTTTCTAGTTGTGGTTTGTTAAAAATCGGTTCAACAGTTGTTCTTTGTCGTATACGCTCTTGTTTAATGGTCTGTATTTCAGTCAGATTTAATCAGACGTTAGATCTAGTTTGTAAGAATATTTTTTTAAGACTTGTATACTAATAAGAAATAAACAATATATCGTGAGTTTGAGACTGTGTTAAAAATACCTCACTATTTTGGTAACTCAATCTGTAAATTAGAAGGCTTGAAATTTTTATTATCTTCAGTCCCTACGTCTTAGCTTTGTTAGTTTGTCTTCTGTTGACATATTTCGGATTGCCTCTCGGTACAACAGCAAGTCGTGATAACGGCAGTAAACGCGGCATGCAGCTGTATCGCTGACATACTAGAAGCGAATTTCCCAAAATATTTTCCTTTGTAATATCATTTTTTGAAGTTCTGATTTTTCCATCGAAATCGTTATTAAAATCTGCATATATTAACATTTTAAACTATCAAATAACATTTTAAATACTAAAATGTACCCTAACAGCAAATTCTGAAAAATCAAGTTTAAAGGTGGTGAAATCGAATTATCGAAAAAAATTAAGACAAAAATGTTATAAAATTTTAAAGATTTGAAATGGCAAACAATTTTGAAACTGTTGAACGATTCTTTTTTCTTGGCACGTCCTTATTTTATGCCAGTTAGTGTAATGAGGACGATAAGTCAGAACACCAAGAAACTCTCACGCATCGTAACTTTCCACTTTAAGGCTATGCGTTAAAACGAAACCGACTTAAAACCGATAAAAGCTCTGTAAACAACATTCCAGGAGCAGTATAAATTGTCCCGGTGAGAGTGCAGCACAGTGTAGGCAATTGGGTGTACCGAAACAGCTGATTGCTAAAAAAATCATTGTTGAAAGTAATATTTAAAATATTACTGTATCCAAAACTTAAATAATTATTGACCGAATCAGTTTTAAAAGTAGAATAGGTAAGGCAATCTAGGCCAGTTCTAATATGTACATGTTATTAAATAAAATAACCTAATATATATATATATATATATATATATATATATATATATATATATATCCCCGCAGGGGTGCAGACTAGCTGCACCTATTGAGAGGATTTAGACGTCCCTCACGGTACCCGAGTCTAACACACACTTACACTTGGAACACTACACTTACGACCATAACAATTTACTCTCACATTTACATTTAGGGAGGCAATAATAGCCTGAATGTGCTTTTGCTTATATATATATATATATATATATATATATATATATATATATATATATATATACACACACACACACACACACACACACACACACACACACACACACACACACACACACACACACACACACACACACACACGAGTATATTTAGGTATAAAATCCAGTTATAGTAGATTTCATTTTTAAATATTTCAATAAGGTACATTATTAGGATTCAGTCATTAATTTTATAGGTTATAGTTTTAAATACGGAAGAACAACGTAGACCTAACGTTGTGTTAAATAACGTAAATATAATGAATGGCATTGCTTCATTAACAGGTTATATTAGTATAAAATATAACTATAACGTCTATTTTAACAGAAGTTTTTATTGACAAGAAATTGTTGACCTACATGGTTTTCAAACGATTTTACTTAGGAAGATATGTACAGTAATTTTAAATTTAAATTTTGAATTAAATATTAGTGTATTACAGTCAATTAAATACCAGCCAATGGTATTACTTGAGATGCTTTAACACTGTTAAACTTCTTGCTGGACATTGTTGTACATTATTCGTTTCTTTTTTCCCATTAACTGCGAAAGGTCGGGCCTACAACTAATACAAAGTAAACTAGGAAGAGAAAACAAACTTCCTTAATTTTGAAACTTTAAATTAACTATTATTCTGTGAGTTTATAAAAGGGAACAAAGTTTATAGTTTTTTTTATTTGCAAACTATGAATATAAAGTCGCCACACTTTTAACTCGTCAGGTACCTTGTAAGTGGTTTCTCCCCTTAATTTATTCTCATCAGGAGGTTCACCTCAATAATCAGGAAACAAAAAAAAGATAAATAACTTTCACCGACGCTTATTAATTCCGTGATTGCTTTTCGCTTTTTCTTATGTTTTATTCATTAACAACCATTTACCTTACTATTGCGTAATAACTGGAATATGGAGCCACTTTACTATACGGATACGGTATGGAATATTTAAAAAAATATCTTTGAAAACTGTCTCGCTGACATGATAGTAGCGAATTTCCAAAAGTGGCTTTTTTCTTATCCTTTTTTTGAAATTATGATTCCACCATCTTAATCGCCATTAGAAGTAACATTTTAAACTTTTAAATTTCAACTGACTGCGAAAATAAAAATCCTTATTTATTTATTTTTGAATGTTGATGACGATGGTATGACCAGATCGTCAGAAACATTAGCTACAAAAAAGTTACGAACTGCTAAATATTTGAAACGTATGCACGAACTTGTTCAAGCTAGTAGCAAAATTGATTTTTGTGCCAAGCTTAAATGAAATATTTAAACTTTTTAACAGCTCTAGTGGACTCATATTGACATAAACCTTTGAATAAATGAACGACTTTCTAGGGTTACTATTGCGCTCTCTATCTATATTCCCAAGATGCTCAGTTACAGCACTTTCTTCAACTCTAGTCTCTTCATGAAGACCAGGATTTGGATTCAAGGGTAGCTCTCCAAATTCTAATAGGTGATTTTTCATTTCCTGATTGAGATGCCTCCTCTGCTAATTCCCTTTCCATTTTTCTTTCTCATGTCCCTCATTCCGATGGTTCTGCTCCATTTGGACAACCTTTATATTGTGCAGTGAGATCCTGCTCATTCTGTTTTATACTATTACTTATGAAAACACCTAGTAGACGCTAAGGAAATGTCCGCACATATAAAGTCCTGCATGCAGGGAAAAGACTAAGGTACACAGGAGGTTGCCAGGTATCCCAGGGCTTCGTTTAATACACCATTAGGCCGGTGTCTTTCACTCCATCAACACAGGCCGCTTTACACTTTAAAATTAGCCAAGTTATGTAGAGTAGTGAATTTGTGTCTTGAGTAGGTGAGTGACAGTAGTATGAGCTAGAGGAATGGTAGGGTCGCTAAACGCGTCAGCTGCTTACTTCAGCTGCCTCCGCTGGTAACATAAATCCACACTTTTCTGAGTTTTCAATAGATCTTACACACACACACACACACACACACACACACACACACACACACACACACACACACACACACACACACACACACACACACACACACACACACACACACACACACACACACACACACACACACACACACACACACACACACACACACACACACTACAAAACACATGTCAAACTAGTACGTTCTAGATACGTATGAAATAATACCATGCGTAGTGGTTCTCCTTCTTCGTAAGTTAACTTTACAGATGTCGCAGGAGTCCGTGTTGTCAGTTTGGTCCAGTAATACCGTATTTGCCTCTGTTGTATTTCGTTTTGACCCTGCCTTTTCTTTAATTGAAAATGAATATAATATACAAATTTGTCTTATTATCCCCAAACTTTGCAAACCATAATGTTAATAAAAAAATGTTATTATTCAAACAATTTATTTTAATTTCGTTCAATAATTTTCAGGAAGATCCGTTTTCCTTGTTGTTTGTATACTTTTCTATTGAAGGTAGATAAAATAAATTATGCCTTGTCACGTCGGCGATTGACAGGAAATGAGTGATGTCTCGTAACCTTCTCGCCAAAACTTTGCGATAAACACGAAACGATTGGCCGAAGCGGTTTTCCTTATGGCTATCGCTAAGTCTTTTTAGAACCTATAACTGGAAAACTCTCACTACAAGAACGTTTAATGATCGTAAGGGAAAAATAAAACTTCAAATTTCGAAAGATTTGCCAATTTTGACACACATTCAATTCGCGATATTGGTTTTTACTTTGATATTAGTGTTTTTTGTTGTATGTGTGTGTGTGTGTGTGTGTGTGTGTGTGTGTGTGTGTGTGTGTGTGTGTGTGTGTGTGTGTGTGTGTGTGTGTGTGTGTGTGTGTGTGTGTGTGTGTGTGTGTGTGTGTGTGTGTGTGTGTGTGTGTGCGTGTGTGTGTGTGTGTGTGTGCGCGCGCGTGCGCGACTACTCTGGAGACTACAGTAATTATAATTATATGGCTCGTAAGTAAAGTTAACTCTTTTTCTAGAATAATTTTGTAGTGTTTAAGTAGTACTATTAATTTTCCAGAAAATGTGATAACGTTTCCGGCAGGGTTTGCATACACTTAAGACTCTGTGGACCTTATCGGCCATATTGAATCTATACCATATATGTTAACTAACGACACACACACACACACACACACACACACTATTACTTCGCTATTGCTTAGATAAAATTACGTTTGATAACACATTTTAAAATTTTGTATTTTGGAATAAGATCCACCTTTTATATTTCGTATGTACATTTTTCGTTTTTTTTTTCATCAGTAAAACAAAATATATCCAAATGTAAAATGCGGTTCACATTCCTAAGCGCAAGAACTTGAAATCAGATGTCAAATATAATTTGAATATAATCAAACCTAATTGATTCTAGTACTCCATAGACAAATCAATTGCAATATAATTTAGTTATTTCAAAGCTTAAAACGATAATCGTAATTTTTATTCTTAAAACCACATAATTTGGTTTAGTGTGCACATGTTTTTAAAATAAACAGCTGGGATTTATTTTATATTTGTCTACAGTAATCTTTCATATATATATACGAGAAGCATTCCGACCGGTTTTGTATAAAAATAAGGACATGTGTTATTGAAACTACATATGTGAGGTATCTACAGGTTTGTAAGAACACCAGGAAACTCTTGAGCTTTATACTTTCCAATTTTATAACTTTGAAATAAAATAAAACTGACTTAAAATCGATAAAAGCACTGTAAACAAAATTCCAGGAGCAGTATAGTGTTTCCGTTAGAGTGCACCACAAGCCCGGAATACATAACAAAAACAATTGATTATGTTTGTACCAAAACAGCTGTTTTAAAAAAGCATTGTTGAAAGTAAAGACTTTAAAGTATTAAAGTATTTTTTTTTTTTTTAACGTCTGACTACTATTGTGCACACTTGGACTAATGCTTATGATTTAGCGTATGAAAATGCCAAGCCCTGGCCGGGAATCGAACCCGCGTCATCGGGGTGAAAGCCTAGTACGCTATCAACTCAAAGAGTGGCTGTTCAAATTCTGTTTTACATTGTTGTATATTATTACATTATTTACACAAGTGAGTTGCGGGAGGGCGAACACTTTTTAAATGTTATATCGACTGCAAAAAATAGAAAACTGAACATATATAAAGAAATATGTTATATAATTCCGCAAAAACTGCTTCACTGCAACTGTAAAGTTATATACAAAACAGATATTTTCGAAATAAAGTGAACAGGGCGATAGGACAATGCAGCCGTGCTGGGCTCGCGCTACTACTGGAACCTATGACATACAAGAGGGACATGCATGAGTATGAGTATGGAACCACGACATGAAGGACGAATGAGTGAAAAATAAAATGAAATAAAAACACTTCATATTTCGTGTATAATAATTACACTTCATCAGAAAAAAGGATGTATATGTGAGTAACAAAATTGTTCAACTCATACACCCTTTTTTCTTTTTTCAAATAAATATATTTAGACACAAGCAAAATATAAAGAGTGTATTTACTTTTTGTGTGGATTATATTACAGTATAATACAAAACTGTATAGTATATGCGTAGTATATAAGTCCGTGTGTTTATAACGTAATTATAGTGATTTTCGAAAAAAATTCAGGCTGAAATTGGGTTTTGTTATAAAAACGTTTGAGAACCGCTGGTCTAAGTAGTGTCTCTTAATAATCTCGTTAATGAGTTTTGCTTTATTATAAAATCTATGGACAGCATTTTTATTAGCGTATTTTTCAAAATTTTGAACTCATCTGAACCCCGCTCCGTTTTTCTTAGAAGGGATATTATGGGAACTCATTATACTCCAAGCCTGAGGGGGATCGATACCCTTGAAAATACTGATACTTTGACAAATCGGTAAGAAAATATAAACATGTTGGCCCTTCAGTCAACTGGAAAACATAACGCGCAGTTTATAAATACCGCATTGAACTGAATAAATAAAACTAACCTACAAATTATGACTCATCGTTACAATTCAACGCGTTATAGCTGTTAAGAACCAACAAAGGCTATTTCCATACCAGACTGAGACGGAGATACTGTTTAACAATCTGCAGACTCGGTTTTATCGTCTGCAGCAGTTTCGCGCATGCGCACAGAACGTAAACAAACAGCTGAGAAGCTCACAATAAACCAACAGTTTAGCGTGTGTTGAGCGTTGTCGGTTCGTAGTGGTGTTGTTGTCGTTTTGGTGCTTTTGTTTGGGAATTGTTTTCAGTTCTGTGCGTTCTGGTATTCCTCAAGCCGCTGTCTAATCAGGCGGTAATGTCTTCTAAACAGGAACGTTTTAAGGTCACTCTGGCCGAAGACGTGAACAAAAAACAATATGGTTCCACGGCGGAGTCGCCGGACCCGGAGACTGTGGCGCTGACAAGGCAGAGCACGGATTTGGAAATTGAGTTCAACGATACGCAAGGTTTGTTGTGTACATTTCAGTTTAATTATTTTGTTTCTTGACTCGCATAACCAATTAATATTGTAGTATATGGCTGAAATGTATAACCTAAAATTATGATTTAATCTGAATATAGGCTATAGTCAGTAGGTAAAATCGGAAGATTGTTTTCGTTTTCCCGGGCATCCGCTTATACAGTCATTCGAAAAATTACAAATAATCGCAGCATGCAGCTGGCCACCTGACGTGATGGAAGCGAATTTCCAAAATACTTTTTTATCTTAACCTTAAAATTGTGATTTCATCATTAAAATCTACATATATTATACTTACAAATTAATTTATGTATATTTAAATATATGCATAAACACGGCCGTATTTGTGAATATCCCAGTCAGCAGACAAAACCGACAGGAAGTAAAAGTTTTAACAAATGCACTATAAACTTGCATTTCAAAAGTCAAGGTGTTGTGGAAATACATTGGATTACTAAGGGTTGCTGTTAATAATAACATACTTTAGCAAGCCGAAACAGAATATTAATTTTGTTGGCAATGATCAGCATACCGTTGAATCAGAAAATTAGCGTTCGCGGAAAGTGGAAAGAATAGTTTTGTCAATGAGTAGTATTTGGTATAAAAAATTCAATACGAGAGCGTTTTGCAAGGTTTTCTCCTGCTTAAGTCGATATTAAAAATAAAAAAAAACACGTTTTAAAAAAATCATTCTTGGGAAAGTATGAATAGTTAGTAAACAAAAGTTAGTTATAAAAAAAGAATAATGTAGTTAAGTTTAAAAGCTGTCAGACAGAACAAAGAGTTTTCTTAAGTTGTCTAGAAATACGCGTTTGAAGTAACAAATTTCCCGTGAAAATTATCTTTTTACCTAGTGTGGGGGGTATCCACTCTCTCCAAGCGGTACGCTTTCGGTACAGGTTCCACTCTTTGGAAATATGGCAAGCCTAATTATAGGCCTAATTAAAATTGGGTTCTGATGTTGAGCATGCACGCATTTTCGAAATGTTACAAAATTTGATCGCTCAAGTTCAAACATTGATGAAAACAGAATTTTTGTAAAGTGATCGTACTTTCAGAGCACAAGTAGGCTAATGTACAAAGTTTTTAAACTATGACTGTACAAGCGCGCCTTTGTGCTGGTAACATTCGTGTACATTTAATTTGAACACGTGTGACAAGTAGGCCGAGCAGTATCGACACGGGGAAGTAGTTAACATCTATCGCTAGCAGTCGTTATATGTGTTTGTAACAAAATGTTTTCGCAAGTAGTGTACCTTTTGAATATAAGTTTAAAGAAGTCGTGTGTTAATCGATTTAAAAGTCGTGTGTTATCGATAGTTTTCATATCCGAGTCTTAAAAAAATATTCCCCCCTCCTAAACGTATGTTTACTTCGTTGAGGACAAGATAAACTAACCTATTTCAGTAAAATTTAGCATAATGAAAATCACTAGATTTTGAAGCTACGCCCAGTAGCTTCAAAATCTAGTGATTTTCATTATTTCAGAAATTATAGCTTTCTAAAAGGAACTAAGAAAAGTTATAATCACAGCGTCTCAGTACGTAATCGAATTTCAAAAAGTAATTTGTGTACCGTATCCTCTTTTTTGAAATTCTGATTTCGCAGTCATGAACTGCATTTATTTAATCCTGCATATAAATTTAAACCTGTATATATATTAACATATTTAGTATTGAAATTACAATAAATACGAAAATGAACCCTGACCACCGTCAAATTGGATTTCTTAATTTCAACGGATTTTGAAAATTCACGCTAATTTCTGTATTTTTTAACGCTTTTTACAACTGTGTAATCATATTTTCAAAAAATATTTGAGACAAAAAATTATGTGAATTGTTAATGATTTAAATAATCCATTTTGTAACTGTTGAAGGATTTCTGCTGGTTAACGAACTTGTCCAAGCTATTACCGAAATAGATTTTTTTCACAGTTTCCATTGAATATTCTCTCGCTCTCTCTTTTTGGTAACTCTGAAACCAATATTTTTGTTAAGGCATCTCGTTTCATATTCCCCCCCTAAGTGAGAAAGTTGGTACTTCTAAGTAGGCCAGCGTTCCCAAACTGTGGGTCGAGACCCATTACTGTGACTAGAGGGTCGTGGGAGGGCTGATTGTTCGAAACTTTTTAACTGGTCTCTCAACTGCAAAAAAAAAAAAAAAAAATAGAAAAATTAAGGATCTTAAGGATTATGTTCTATAATTTCACAAAAACTGCTTCACTGCCAACTGTAAAGTTGCACACAAAACAGGTATTTTCGAAAGAAAGTGAACAGGCCGATAGGACAATGCAGCTGGGCTCGCGCTACTACTGGAACTACGATATGCACCTAGCTCGGACGAATGAGTTAAATAAAAAACCCTTCATATTTCGTGTGAATAATAATTACACTTCATCAGAAATAAAATACTGTATACGAAAGTTAAAAATGTTTTGACTCACTTTTTTCTCTTTTCATGTAGTGATATTATTAGACACAAACGAAATATAAAGTTTTTTTATTACATTTTAATTTTGTGTCCTGTTTTTTCCAACACACACACACACACACACACACACACACACACACACACACACACACACACACACACACACACACACACACACACACACACACACACACACACACACACACACACACACACACACACACACACACACACACACACACACACACACACACACACACACACACACACACACACACACACACACACACACACACACACATATAAATTGTAGGTAGCGAAGCAAAAATTTCAGGCTTAAGTTGGGTCCCATTAAAAATAAACGTGGGAGTTTCGAGTGAATACAATGTTTTTGTGCTATAATCTATTTATTTGCACTATTATCGCCTAGAGAAACGAAGCCATAAGTTTAGCCAAACAGACGTCTTTGTATAATTAATTGATAAAGCAAATTACAATGCATCCTGGTTGATTGTTACAGAGACTTAGCCAGGCTCTAAACAATGCTTCCTGTGTCAGGCACAGTCTGCCGTTATCAGGTATTTTGCTGGCGTGCAAAAACAAGTAAGAAGATTGATAGATAATCACTTTACTAATCGTTTAGAAAACATTTACTAGCTCAGTGTTTACTGTCTGTAACGTTGTAGTGTCTTTAGTTAGAGTCTTGACCGACTGATTATTATAGTGATCATGTTACTCAAAAGACGAGTGGAGGTTAACATTTCAGTCGCCATTTTGTGCAAAGAGTTAAGGAGAATATATTACTCAGAGGCTCACACGGTGTGAGTACGGGTTTAGCAATTCCTAACCCGTACAGGATCTTCATCTATCTGCTCTTGGGTTAGATCCCTTCATCCCAAGCCCAGCAGGCACAGAGAGCGAAGACTGCGTGGCTAAGGGGGAGCTTACATTAAGTATGCGGATATAGGGTCGCATAAGGGGCTCTGTGCGTGAACATTTTATGTCCCCATCTACTTGTGGGATTTTTATGGATGGAGACGAATCTTCAAAGTCACAAAAAACTCTAGAAACACTTGCAGATGTGGATCTAGAAGTGAAAATTTAAAAAATGCAGGAAACTGGGACTGTATCTAATCTCATGGAACCGACAAGCAGTGGATTGCAGTAGACTGTAGAAAAACTAGGCGGACTTATCCAATCTTCAGTGGTAGAAATAAGAGATGGGGTTAAATATCTCAACTCAGACATACGGCTGTAGATGTTCAAATGTCTATCGGGAGCGTAACAGCGTAGTCTTAGATTAGAATGGGGCTGTGTCAGCAAAAGGGCTTTTAATTAAACCTAAATGCAGGAGACCGCTGAGGGATCAAACCGTCAGTAGGAGAAACACGATTCTGGTAGAGCTGCGATGACAGGGTTCACTGTAACCTGACTGGGTAATCCAAGACTGGAGAGACATTATTGAAGGACATTAAGATCCTGGGCACTGTGGTCACGATGTAAGATCATTGTAGGAGACTGTGATGGGAATTTACCCCTGATGAAGCGTGTACAGTTTATACAAGAAGGCAGAAGAATCTGTAGGTCACGTAATCTGATCGTGAGGCCAGCAGGAGGCAAAGAGTGTTTTGCTTCGAGGATGCTGAGGACACCCAGCAGAATAAGCTTGTCAGTGGACTGTTAAATTTATAATGGTACCAGTGCGTTGAACTAAAATCGAAGTGTCTTAGTTGCACAATGGGTCTCATTGATCTCATTGCGGGGGCCACCAAACCCTATAATCTCAAAAAATTAACTTAATCAAAAGAGAATGCCAATACATGACTCAGTGAGTTGTAACGATAATTGCAGTGGTTGTCGTTTAATTGGATCGATCGTTTTGGAATTTTATAGAAGGGGATACTTCTGGTTAACTATACCCGCATGCAAATGACTGTTTGATAGTTTATAACTATAATTAGTAGATTACAAACAACAATCACTGAATGCTATTGAAGTTAATTAACGTTGAAAGTGATAAATCGCGTGTTATAATATACGTGAGCGTTCCTATTGTGTGATAAACTATGTTCTTTACAACCTACTGAACAACCGGCAAAAATCCGATGTTTTTAGTTCGAGTTGATTACGGTAAAAGATAGGAGAAAGCTAAAATACGCGTAAAGCCAAGATGTTCTTGGCAATCCGTGTTTTTAAAAACAGCTACTAGTTATATTGTATTGAAAGTGCAAAAACCAATGAAAAGCAACGAGTAGTGTATTTTACGTGATTCTGGTATCCATGTAAAATCCAAATTCAATATCTAAGTTATTTATTTAGTTTTATATTTTAACATGTATCATGTTTTAGGGCTGGTTGTGATGTTGGATTTTGCGCGTCGTGTGATGCGAGTGCACAAATTTATATTAGTAGTTATGGTAAAAGATCAGTTTTATATTAATTCGTAACAATCAGCTGATTTCATTGAACAGCTGATAGGCTGTAATAAATCTTGGGCGATGTTAAAAACTAGCTGTGTTAATTTGTCGTGTTTTTGAAAATAATTATCCTAATTAAAATAAAAAAGGAAGAGAAAACATGATACATGATTTTATTTTTGGCTCAATAACAGAAATTTAATGAATATGACGCACGGACCTCTCTTCTTTACCCGCACGGACCTTTAACAGCTAATTAGCATAGTCTGTTATATTTTAATGTTAATACTGTATGTGAATAGAAAAAGAGAATACTTAAAACAAATATTTCTGGAAAATTAAAGAAGTACTTTTTTCTTTTCATCCATACTTTATCAGTTAGAATAACAGGAGATCAGCATTAACGAAAAGTTAAAATAACTAGAGTAACGGGGTCTCGAACCCACAACCTTGATGTGCGTAGTTCAGAAACGTAGCGACTAACCGAGTGCGTTAGCCACATCGATCAACGAGCCGTTTTAAGTCACTCAAACACAAACACACGCTTTCATAATTTAGGTCTAAGGAGGCTTTAAAAAAGACATACAATTCAAATCCCAAAACAGATTTTTTTTACGATTACATACATTTTATATATTTTGTAGGCTACATGGAGAAAGGTAAATTTTGTGGCGAAACCTTGTCCGCTTAGGTGTTATCTAACTAAATTATAATTTTAAAAATATCCAGGGGAAATATTAGCTTTATTATTGCTACTACAAGTCCGTTGAAGAGATTTTTAAGCAAATGTTTAGCTGCGTAAGTAGAGAGCGGTGTGTTTTTTACTTAACAAGTAAAGATTAAAAATAGGAAATAAGAAACCAGTATCGATGTGAGTGAAATTTATTTTCTGTACTTAATCAAAAGTAAGATGACATTCGTGTTTGACGTGAGTGGAAATACGTTCTGTTGCGGATACGGGGAATTCAAATCTCTTAAACATTTACCTTTGGGATAAGAGAGTGAATTATGGCGCATCACATGTTGGCTATTGATTCACGCACGCTGTTATCACTTCTTATACTATCTGTTGTGCCTTTGACATGTTGAAGAAAATTATATTTGTTGACATCGAAGTTTATTATCAGGATCTGTACGTATACTCACGAAATTATAAAAAAGGTGACAGTTTGTTAAGTGAAAGAATGAAAATCTACAGATGTTATTAGCATATTTTATTTTAAAAATCGTAGTTGCAGAATTATCGCATTAAATAATTTTTTATTTCTTATGTCATCACTGTAAAGCCCAGACCCGGGAGCATACATTTAGGACCGATGCCATTTATTCAACTCACTTGAAATTGGCTGTGCAATATATGTAATGGCGTTATCACTCTTAAATTCACAGTTTTAGTCCGATTTTATCAAAATATTATAAACGTATAGATTTTGTATAACGCTTGCGTAATCCTTTTAAAAATGGGAGTTAATAATAATTACAATAACTAAAATAATAATTGTGCCATGTTTTTTTAAAGATTTCACCATCGTAATCAGCGTTACAATCTGCATAAATTTCAGTCGTTTAGCATTAGAAATATTCAGTACCCTTTTTTGGGTTGAATATTTTTGAAAATCAGATTTTATCGTCGCAAAAAACTGCATAAATTAGTGCTTTGAATTTTTGAAACCCATCGAAATTAAGGCATTAAATTTGACCGCAGTCGAGGTTTATGTTTGCATTGTCCATGCTATTTGAAAGTTTAAAACGTTATATACACAAGTTCCATCAGTTTGTATGGATTTCACCACACGTTGGTTTCCATCACGTCAGCGAGACAGCTGCGTACCGCGGTTACTTCTTATTCAGTACTGCGTCTATTGTACAAGCTATAACAATATGCCAATACGTTATATCTTTAACTACTGCCAAAACATCTTAAATATCCCGTTAGTGAATAGATTCCCGAGGGAGACGGGTTTTTCAAGCGCCCCTGTGTGGTGAACGCAGTTTCCCCTAAGGAAATTATTCTGTTGCTCGATTTAGAACGAGCAGAAGCACGGTAAGGAATGCAGGTGTCGGGAACAATAGTCCTCCCTCCAGGGTAAGTGTGAATTATGTGATATCTGCGTCATATCCTGTGTATTGATTCGTATATTTTATTCACAAACCGCGACCTTTGGTTTTATAACACCTTATACTATCCAGACGTTATTTATTGGTTTCTGCTTTTGTGACTGATTGCAGTTTGTGCTGTACGGGAAGTTGTAAGATTCCAAAATTATATTTGCCTGCATCGGTCTGGAGATCAAGTGGTTGAACCTTTTTTCCTTGAGATTTAAAAAACAAATTCATTTAGCCGCTACTTCGTGGAAACCACGAGAAATTTTTTTTTTTTTAGTAAATTTCCATTAGCAAAATGAGTTATTGGAACTGACATCATGGTAAGAGACAGACCCCAGGACCTTGTAATGAGCGCAGATCATGAACTACCATCCTTTTTTAAGGATTCGGTTCCTTCATTGTTTTTCGTGTTTAACGTCCAACTATTGTGCACACTTGGGCTAATGCAGATGATGGGATGATTTATAGCGTATGAAAATGCCAAGCCTTGGCCGGGAATCGAACCCGGGTCCTCGGGGTGAAAGCCCAGTACGCTATCAACTAGGCCATCGAGCCAGGTTGGTTCCTTTAAATAGTCTGTCTCTGTATGTCTGTCTCTTTCTCCCTCTCTGTCCTCCTTCTCTCCCTCCCTTCCTCCCTATCTCGACTCCTCTCTCCCTCTCTCTTTCCTCCTCTCTCCCTCTCTTTCTCTCTCCTCCCCCTCTATCCCGCCTCTCCTCCTTCCTCCTCTCTCTATTCTCTTCTCTCTCCCTCTCTTTTCCATCCTCTCTCCCTCTCTCATGTGTCCGTGTGTGTGTGTGCGCGTGTGTCCGTGTGTGTGTGTGTGTGTGTGTGTGTGTGTGTGTGTGTGTGTGTGTGTGTTTTGAATTATGAAAATCCGTTAGATTTAAAAATTTTAATTTGATTAATTAAATTCAGTAATCTCGCTCATTAATTAAATTGATTAATAACATTGATTGCGTCAGAGAAAAAGCTGCGTGCCGCGATTATTGTATGTCTACGTAAGTTACGTGTTGTTATCATGACCTTGAACCGTACCTTCAGCTCATACATACTGCTCTCACTCATCTACTCAAGATATACATTCACTATACTTCGGCTAACTCTAAAGTGTAAATCGACCCGTGCTGCTGGAGTGAATGTCACTGGTCTAATGGTGTATCAAACCACGGTATATAGATATAAAGAGAAAAAAAAGAGAAATAAATAGTGTTCAAAAGTAACACTAATACGGCGAATCCAACCGAAGTTGCCTTCAATAAACGTGTACCAGATAGAGATGATTTCTTTTATTCCGAGTAACCTGCTCGTTACCAGACACACACACACACACACACACACACACACACACACACACACACACACACACACACACACACACACACACACACACACACAAGAGATTGGCAAACTGAAGGAGTTCTTTGTTACATCCGACACCAGTCCGTGACGCTTCAGCGGTATTGCATTATTTCATTGCGCAACAACTACATTATCTGACATCAACGATAATCGTACACAGCCAATCAATTAAAGACAACGTTTAAAGCACGGTATATAGATACACGGTATGGACCATAGTGGGTGTGCGCAGTAGACTACCGCACTCGTGACGTCACTGGATCAAACTCTTCACTGCTACCACCGTAAATACAATTCTATTTACGGTGACTGCTACTTTATGTAATTTCCCGTTTAACAATGCGATGTTCTGTAAATTTAGTTGGAGATTCGGTGTGTTTATGTGAGTGTTGTGTTTTAAGTAAAAGGTCTTTTTTGTGTAAATAAAAGGTGACAATTGTGTTTTGTGGTCGAGGTTTAATAAGTGTAAGAAAAGACTTAAATAGCCTATGTTTTGAATCCTAAAAAATACATAATTTGTTTTGTTTGCTATTGTATAATTGTGTATGCATAACAATGACTGGTTGTGCTATTGCCAATTGCTATAATAATGATAAGAATTGTAAAAGGAAAGGAATTATATTTCACAGAATTCCAAAAGACGAAGGCCTGAGAAAAGCGTGGGTTCATGCGTGTAAACGAGCAGATTATTTTAATTTTGATGTTAAAGTCTGTTCACTTTATTTTAATGATGATGATTTCAAAAGGGATTTTAAATCCGAATTATTAAATACGACCATCCTCTGCCCATAGCTGTAAGCCAAAGGATAAAGTCTCTTCTTCTCAGCCGGAATTCTCCCTATATAATAAAAACAGCAAAAATCTCCAATGATGATGATGAATCAGGAACTCTCAGTGTCAGTCTTATTTAAAATGCTGTAAAAGAAAACGAGGAATCATTAAATGTAAGTAACACCAGCGTAGCGAACAAAATAGATGCGGTTTCCGACGAAGAGAAGGAGCGTGAACAATTGGCCTTAAATGACTTGCAAGCTAGTGAAGATGATGTGGTGTGATATACAGGAGAACTCACCAAGAACTTACTGAAGATGTTGGCTGGATATATAGCGTATAGAGTAAAGAAAAGAAAACTCGTCTCAACTTTTGTATACGGTCATCCAACAAATGAGTGCCGTAATAATCAAAGGAATTGGCTGTCAACTTTGTCAGTAGAAGAATATCTTATGTATCCTACTGAAGAATGGTTGAACGTCGTGGTAAAAATGGAAAGGGACTTTTTGAACTATCACGGCGAGAATGGGCTAAATAAAAAAGGTGTGATGAAAAATCTGGCAGACAAACTAAATAATAAGTATTCTTCAGTAGATGAATTTACCATATCTTGTTACGTCCGTACCCGTACATTTATGAGGATTAAATCTTTAAATAAAAAAAGTCTGTAAAAAGAAGTTACGGAAATAAATCCACTGATGCCGGAAGGAAGACAACTGATGCCATAATAACAAACTCAGTAAACAACAATAACTTGTACTAGGTATCAAAAATAGTTTGTTATCTATGTGTTTGTGTGTGTGTGTGTGTGTGTGTGTGTGTGTGTGTGTGTGTGTGTGTGTGTGTGTGTGTGTGTGTGTGTGTGTGTTGAAACATAAGTTCTAAGAAATACGTATGTTTTATTTTACTGTTTAGATAATAGGCATACGTCTATGTGCTATTTAATTTGTTGTTAATTTTTTATTTGAGATGTGCGTTTTCACAGTCAACCACATAATTGTCACGGAAAATCCGCAGATACGTAATTCAAACTTTCGAACAAAAAATAACCCTGGAATTTTCAAGCTATAACTTACGTAATATTGTATAAAATAAAAAGTTTCCGTTTTGACAATGAGCGAATTCAGTAAGTAAAGTAATTAACAGCGTTTTTAATGTTAGATATAAGGAATTATTATTGTAATTACTATAATACAGTTACTAACACTAACATTACAAACTGTTTTCCATTAAACACTACGTCTGAGCTTGACCCGATGACGCACTTCAGCCGGCAATTGGTGGGGGGACATGCGCGTGGTCCATACCGTGTATCTATATACAGTGTATCAAACGGAGCCCTGCGATACCTGACTACCTCCCAGGGTCGTCCCTTAGCCTTACCAATGCATGCAGAGGTCCGTATAGGCGGACCTCATTTGCTTAGCCACTTTTGGGGATGTTTCCATAAGTAAGAATATAAAAATAGAATATAGCGGGATCTCACCGCAAAATAAAACGGTTGGCCAAATGGAGCAGAACCTCCGTAATGAAGGTGAGAAAGAGACATTTAAAGTGAATTATCAGAGCAAGTATCTGCAAGCACCTCAATAAGTAACTGGGAAGTCACCAATTAGAAGTGGGGGAGTTATTCACAAATCATAGACTTTTTAAAGAGACTAGGACTGCAGAAGGCGCTGTAACTGAACATCTCAGGAATGTATAAAGGTGGCACAGCAGGTCTACAAAGGTCGCATTGCAATAGTACAAATTCATCTTGTTCTTGACGTGTTATTAATACGTAATTATTTGTAACAATTCCAGGTATGTGAGCGCGACAACACATTTTTTACATCCATCGCTACTCTGAAAAATATTCTTGCCGGGGATTTAAATGAAAAACATTATTTTAAACTGTCGAACCTTTGTTGTTAGCGCTTATGTAAGCTGACACGCAAATTCGAACCTGCTTAATCTACTCGAGAAATTCAATTATCAAGTTTTTCTTCAACATCTACAGTTAGGTAATTCTATTTTTCTTGGCAGACATTTATGAAATTACAGATCCGGCGCTGATAAAATTGGAACTGTCGACGTGTTCGGAATGCAGAGTGTAATGTCTATTACGTTACTGAGCCGACTGTTTTGTAGTCATGTTAGCGTCATTTTTGTACAAAATCATTTGTTTGTTGAAAGTAAACATAATGATAGCAGTGATGGGAGCGAACTTCCAAAAGTAATTATTCAGTATAACTCTTTCATTGAAACTGATTTTACCATTATAAAAACATTAAAATCCACACATATTGACATAATAAACTTTAAAATTGTATTTAAAATACGAAAATGAACCATGACAGCAGCCACATCAAATTTGTAATTTCAACGTGATTTTTAAAATTGAAAATTTTGATTCATACAGTTTTTAACGCTAGTTACTATGGTGAAACCAGATTTTCAAATATATTTAAGACAAAAAAAAAAGCTATAAATATTTCAAATGACCACCATTTTGAAACTGTTGAAAAATATTGGTGTTAACAAACTTATCAGAAATAGGTTTTCGTACCAAGTTTTAATTAAACGAGAGCGCGCTGACATACGCAAATCTGCGCTCGTTTTAAATTTCCGGTCGCTCCGAAGCCCGTGTTTCAATTGAAATTCGCTAATAACTGTTGACAATTACGTGCTTGGTGATGATAATCAAGTTGTTTTATTAAAAACTAGCATTCGTTCGTTTAGTTTCAGTTATTGATGTTTTGACATTACAGTGTACAAATTATTAATTTGTAATTATTAATTATTACAACATAGCCACCGGACCACATATCTAAGTAATTAGTATTATGATCTATTTTTCCGTCTAGTGGTCTATTTACCCACCTCGTAAAGGCTACAGCAGTTTCGAAACCTTCCTGTTTCATCTTCAGGCCGTAATACAAAAAGTCAAATCCCTTTGTCGAGGACGTCACGTTTGGCTAAACCAAATTTTATCGTGTATATTTTAATCATGTAATTGTGTTGTGTTTGTGACGTGTGTTTTAAATGTTTTGTTTAACGTTGTGACGACCTGACAGAGGGATTTGACATTTTTTGTATTACGGACCGAAGATGATACAGTAAGATTTCGACCCCGCAGAGGGTGCAGACTAGCTGCACCTATTGAGAGGATTTAGACTCCCTCGCGGTACCAGAGTTTAACAAACACTTACACTTACAACTACACTTACGACTTTAACACTTTACACTCACACTTACATTTAAGGAGGCGATAATAGCCTCAATGTGTTTTTTGCCTTAAAATAACAAAAACAAATAAGATTTCGAAACCGCGGTGGCCTTTACGAGGTGAGTATAAGTAGACCACTAGACGAAAAATAGGTCATAATCCTATTATTTCCCTTAAATGTGTAAATCACACTTGTTATATAGATTATTTTTATTTACTGGTAAAGCTGACAACGATTAAATCTTCGAACGCGCCAACTTGCAACGAAGGATAACGAAAGCAAGGGCATAAGAAGGGTAATATAACATGAGTGTCTTCGGCAACAAAAACAAGTCGAAATGTAACGAGCCGTCTCTTGCTCTTCTGGGATACTCGAGCACAAAGGTTCAAAGAACATTTCGGATTTGCTTTCAACGAATTGTAAACCGTATCAAACGTTATACAGTCGGGTCAGTATGAAAGGGAAAAGCTTTTATTTGAAATCCATTACTGAATTTATAGCTTGAATGTAAAGGTGCTAAGAATATTGTAAGAGGAGCTGAATTAAAATATAAGACGCAGTTTAAAAATTAGGGTACTATTTTTATACCTCGCTTTGTTTGTCGTGAATTAAAACCTGTACTTGTATGAAATATTTGCTATAACGTTACACATGTTTCAAATTTGGGAACTGCAATCGAATTTAAAGTATATATTTTCTTTGTTTTCTGTAGAACCTGTTTTGAAATTCTTCGTTTTAATTGTAGTACAGTAATAACACTTATTGTAATCAAATAACTTTAATAACAGCCTAATATTAATTTTAATTGATATAACATTCTAATTGCAGAAAGTAGCTGACTTTATGCAAGCAAAATAATAATAATAATAATAATAATAATAATAACAGCGTTGACTAACATGCTAAGTTGTATGGATAAACATTTTGAAATTTAAAAATGTAAATCGCCGATTTATACAACCTGTTATTACGTAGTTTAATTAAGAATTTTTTTCCCTTATTTTAAGGCGAAAAGCACATTCAGGCTATTATCGCCTCCCTAAATGTAAGTGTGAGTGTAAAGTGTTACAGTCGTAAGTGTAGTGTTGTAAGTGTAAGTGCTAATTATTTAAGAAATGTGCTTTTCATCGAACGAGCTTAGCGAGTTTCTTTTTTCAACTCGACTGTTCAGCATTTAGTTTGTGCGTTTGTTACGCAGTTTTGGTCAAACGCATAGACCGATTGTTTTGAAATTTAGAACGAAGGTGCTTTGTATAAAGTTCGAACGACTTATTTGTAAATTTTGTACAATATGTATTACGGTTACCGGTTATGTTAGCCGAAAAGCTTAAGAGTATGTTAAAGAGTGGAGAGGTGGCCAGGCAGTTAAGACTATACTGCGAGGTCTTGCATTGTTTTGAGTTTGTTTCAGTGAAATACTTAACGGGTAAAGGCAGTATCCCATCACTGTATACAGGTACTCTGTATATACCCTGTAGGAACAAGCTTTGATTCCTTGTAGAATCCGGTGAATGATCGAGTGTTCTCCATTGAATTGCTACATGCGTTTACAACAGTGTTGTTAAATAGCTGAAGCATTCATTAACCTGTAGTGGGAACCCTTTATTGACAAACCTATACAACCAACGATTCGCTCAATCAATGTCAACATAATGAAATTCGATTTGAATTTAGTCCTTCATAAAGATTAAAATATAAATACGGTACAACAGTCGCATTACGTAGAGTTAATTTAATATCTTTGTTCCTTCCACGCAGCTGTCACGCTGGTATTAGCAAAGTGAATTTCCAAAAAAATAGTTATATAGAATCAGGGGACCCGTGTGAAATTTCACACTAAGGTTTAAGTAAGTAAACACAGTTTTTTGAATAAAAGTAGTCGATGGGATGAGGACGGTAGTTGGAAGGAAGGGAAAACATGTTTAAAAAATAAATCGAAAAGCGATCGGTTTGAAATAATAATCACAAATTTATGAGTCATTGTAGTATACCTTTCAATACATTTAATACTTTTTTTTAATAGAATTATTACAGAACATTACAATACCTTGTTGGAAATGATATTTGATTGATGAATGTAATCTTCTTGTACTTTTTTGTATTTCATTTTCTTTAATGGATACAAACATGTTAGTTGAGAAAGCTACATACAATTGTCCGTCAGTAAAGACGGCACTTGTTTATAATGATAGCAAACGCAATTTTAGTAGGTAATTATCGTTTAGTCAATTGAAAAGGTATGCTTGATAATCTTTAACTGTATTTTGACATTTTAATTGTATTATGATGTCCTTATTAACATAAACAAATACACGATGGTAGGAGAAATCACAAATATATTTGTATAAAAACATTGTCCAAAACATGTATTTGGTATTCGAAATGCTTGTCTCGGCTTGTACGACGGGCAGGAATAAGGGACTGTCAGTAGGACCACATAACCAATAAGTTTAATGACTTTTAAGTAAATATTGAAATTGTTTTAAGCACGTTATGCAAAAAAGTGGAAATTTGTAATGACATTGACTATTAATAAGTTCGTAAAATACACAAAATATGTCTGATTTGTGATGCCGCGCATGCGCATCCATCATGCCATCTTGTATGTGACAAGTTAAAAGTGTCTTTTATGTTCAAATTCTCCACAAACAGTAAGATTTTGCGCAAAATCGTTCTGCAATCTCAGAAGCCGGTTAAAAAATCTTTCTAAAGATATCTAATTTATGCCTGTACGAACAGTATGTGCTGAAAAAAAGGGATGTTGACTCGAGAAATAATATATATGATTAAATTTCTCAAACACTGTATTATTTTAGGTTCATACAAAATTTCTAATCAATTTTCAAATTAACGAACTTAATTTTTGTGCCTTTAAAAGTACCGTAACAAATCACGGGTACACAGGTGGAGTAAAATTAATGAATGATGTGGGAAATTCCTTTTCTATATGGGCTAAGCATTTCCTTTGAGGACGGGGTTTTCCCGTAACCTATAAAAAAATATTTTACGAACTACAACCACCGATGATCACGGCGACGCGGTGCGCCTAATTCGATCCAAAAATGCACTTTGCGCTGACTGCTTTATAAAAACAATACAGGTTAAATTACTTTCTAATGTTCACGCAATATTTTACAAACATTTATTTATACCTTTAAAATAAATTGAAATAATTAGTGTAACTTAAGTTCGCTTTTCGCTTTATGAGATTATTTCCCTTTTAACACCGCTGACGTGTTGGCACTGCAAACGATTTGGACTGGCCGGCCACTTCTCTAACCTATTAAGCCGCGCGATCGCCGGATTTCGACACATTGTTGTTAATCAACAAACAATTGGAACTTCCCCATCTATCAGCAGCAGGGCTGAGATGGGTGAAAAAAATCAATAGCAGGCCTGCGGAATACGTTGCAAAGGGAATATAAATACAATAAATTTGGTATCACAGTGGCACTGACAACGGTAAATAAATTATAGCTCCGTTTGTTGTTTTACGTCCAATTGTCCGAGGCTTAATACAGTAGGCTAGTTGTTTTATTTCTATTTATTGATTTTCTTACTAAAGATGCATAAAATACAATAAAAAGCTTTTTAGAGTAGGCTATACATCCGATTTCCTTTGACATTCCAAAAATGGTATTTTGGGATTGTGTGTGTGTGTGTGTGTGTGTGTGTGTGTGTGTGTGTGTGTGTGTGTGTGTGTGTGTGTGTGTGTGTCGCACTGAATAGAAGTTTTTATTTTTTTGAAATTTGGCACCAAATTTCACATGTAGTTTTTTTCTAGGGAGGAATGCTTATACACTCGTGTGGGACTCCCAGCACTAAAATAAACGACTTTTAGTCCCTTGCCTGATGGTCTTGATGTACTGGCCAAGAGATACCAGTGGCATAACGTCTTGACCGAACAAGTATCCTTCATTCACTTACTTCCTAACTGCGTCTCCTTTTCATCCGTGATGTCGACAGTATACCTTTCGATGCTCCTTCATTTTGTTACAATTTTGCCGGTTATGTGTGCTTGTTGAACCTTTACTACTAACCGTACCAAAACCATAGCTGAGTTTTGTCAGAAAGCTGGTGGGACGAAAGCCTAATGTTTTCAGAAAAGAGCCCCCTCTTCCCCGCCTGCCTGTCTGACGGTTACGCGCGCTAAGTGTACGGCCTTACATATTTCATTCAAGGAAATATTGTGCGAAGGCGGACGCAACACCCTCTGTTTCTTGGTTAAAATATTTTGCAAATAAACAAATTGGCATAGTATATTTCATGAAAATGAAACGTTTTCGGACATAGGCCGTGTTTGTTTACGTATATATGATACATATATAGATATATATATATATATATATATATATATATATATATATATATATATATATATATATATATATATATATATATATAAAGAACAAAAACAACACTTGTGCGTTTTAGTTTAACGCGTTAACAACATTTGATACCTTTATTCATATCGTGGTTTTCAACCCCTGACATAACAGGTGTTTTTCTACCCTCGCAACAACATGCGCCCCAATATTATTACCTCGTAGCAAATGTTTTCACTCCCCTCTTTATTTTTGTTCTTTTCTGTAGTGATGCAATACTGAAACGTTTCCTACTTCTGCCCTCTGTTGAAACTGTATGTGTAACGTGAGTGTCGATTTGAAGTTTAAAATTTTGTTTAATCCATATTATCGATCATTTGTTTCGAAACGTATTGTTCCCTGCAGGGGGTGCAGACTAGCTGCACCTATTGAGAGGATTTATACGTTACTCGCGGTATCTGAGTCTAACACAAACTTACACTTACGACTTTAACACTTTACAGTCACACTTACATTTAGGGAGGAAATAATAGCCTTAATGTGCTTTTCGCTTTAAAATAACAAAAATTCTTTCGAAACGATGATACAAATTTTGAAGATCAACATGAGAAAGATTCGTAGGCAAATGTAGTATTACCAAGCAGCACCGTTTCAGACCAATATTTATTTAGACTACGACAATCTTCTTACACACGCGCGCGCACGCACTTCTTTCAGTCATAAATCAGTAATTTGTATCAAAGAGAAATTGATCGTTTGTAAGGGGTACATAAACGACAATGGTTGCAACTGGTATGATTAAAATATTTTGTTAAAGTACTTAAATTTGGTGCATTGAACTTTTCAATGGTTTAATTGGATTTGAAAAAGTCTGTGCGGTCTTTTTTTAGTGAATCATTAATCAGACGCATTCACACCTTACTTACACAGATTGCAGGAACCCCTTTGTTCTGAATACAATTTGCAAATGCTTTCACAAATGTGTCGGCGACATTTCAAATTTAAATGCAGATCTACGTATTTTTTTAAAGTAACTAAAAATGCGGTGAACATATAGGCCGGCGCAATTTTAAAATGTTTGGTTTTACATAATTAGATTAAAAATACAGACGTTTCGTGTGAACATGTTTGAGCTCCTGTTATTAAAGAATTTCATAAATATTGCAAGGACGCCGTACAAACTGTTATTGTTAAAACTTTTCCTTTAAAAACAGTTTGTAAAAATCTACTATCGACAAAAACACGAGAATTGTTCTTTTTCTCAAAATCAGTCCTTCCGATTTTGTTTAAGATTTATTCTTCAGATCTGTCCTTCAGATCTTTATAATTTGGTCATTTATGAAAATTTATAATTTAAGTGAGTGTAACAAATGTAAAATAACAAACATTTTTATTCTTTATCGGATTTTTACGAAAATGTACATTAAAAAAAATCGAAAATATTTGGTTTCGATTTACTTACTACTTACTCAAAATATATTCTATATATATATTCGATATTAATATATTCGATATATATTCTTATTCAAAATATATTCGATATTAATACTTACTCAAAATCGATTCTAAATGTTTTTTTTTAAATGCCAACAACATGAAATAAATTCATTTCAGAAAATTGTGAGAAGTAATACTGAAGGGTGCATTTATGAATATGCTATAATGTTAAATTATAATAATCCATTTTAAAACAGTCGGGAAGACACTCGTGAGATAACATAAGGTTTTACCTAAGGTCATTATAATTGCTCATGATGATAGCGGAAAGCTCAAAGGTTGTAGTTTTAGGCAGGCTGTTATAAAAGTGAGTGTGACGTCATTGAAGCTTTACATACCCTTCACTTCAGTGTCAATTATCTGCAGATAAGCGACATCCTATAACATAACATAGCAATCATTATTTGGGCGGTGATTGATTAGAAAATTAAAACTTGTATCTACACGTGGTAAATCGCTTTCTCACTGATTCAACTTCTACTGATCGCCGGTTAACCTAAATTAAAAGTGTCTTATTTCAAATCTGCTGGACTGACCTTCAGAATGTGGCTAAAAGCAAGTCGGTTCTGGTAAAACAATTTTCAGAAATAAAAAAATTTCCGGCTAGCCCTTCACCTGTTTTTTTTTGCAGGATCCCCGTACAAAATCAACATACGTGTTTGTGTGTGTGTGTGTGTGTGTGTGTGTGTGTGTGTGTGTGTGTGTGTGTGTGTGTGTGTGTGTGTGTGTGTGTGTGTGTGTGTGTGTGTGTGTGTGTGTGTGTGTGTGTGTGTGTGTGTGTGTGTGTGTGTGTGTGTGTGTGTGTGTGTGTGTGTGTGTGTGTGTGTGTGTGTGTGTGTGTGTGTGTGTGTGTGTGTGTGTGTGTGTGTGTGTGTGTGTGTGTGTGTGTGTGTGTGTGTGTGTGTGTGTGTGTGTGTGTGTGTGTGTGTGTGTGTGTGTGTGTGTGTGTGTGTGTGTGTTGGCAAACGTAAGTTGTTTGAAGACTAAATTTTTAACAAGTTTTGATTCAGATTTCATTGTTTGCAGAAATTTTGTTAGTGTGTGTGTGTGTGACGCGTGTGCGTGTGTGCGTGTGTGTGTGTGTGTGTGTGTGTGTGTGTGAGAGAGAAAGCGAGCAATTTTAGTGTTGATTCAAAGTTGGTACACAAATGGATTTTGATAATAACTAGGACACGTTTGTTAACTGGCGAATTTCGTTGAACAGTTTCAAAAATGGCGGCCATCTCGAATTTTTTAAATTATTAGCTTTTTGTTTTAAATACTTTTGAAAATTTTTTCACGTTCTCAATCAGAGTTAAAACCTGCATCAATTAACGTTTTGATTTTTTAAAATCACTTTTAATTTAATTTAAAAATAAAAATGCCAATATGTATAGACTTTAATACTGATTATGAAGGTGAAATAAACTAGAAAAAATGTTAATATAAAGAAAAATACTTTGGGGAATTCGCTTCCATCACGTTAGCGAGACAGCTACTTGTTACGATTGTTATTTTTAAAAACATCACATCATATCGATTATTATGTATTAATAATTTAATATAACTACCCAACAGAGCTGTAGAAATGCTACGGAGATATTAAACTGATATCCGCGTGGTTGTCCACGAAGTGGGCAGCACCAGTTATAATGTGGGCCTAATGTCTGCAATATGAGTATAACAGTGCTATCTTTAAAACGTTAATTAATAATTAGATTTCCCATTGCGCGAGAATACACTTTATTAGTGACTAACATAACAATAAAAAGCTCTCCAATATCTCTGCAGTACAGGATTTTCCAATCATTTTCGTTACCTTCATTGTTTCTGATGCTGGACAAGGGAAACCTTTTATAATTTATCCCTTTGGGGATAAGAGTTTAGGAGTAGGATTGAAAGATGAAGGAAACCCGATAAAAAGAGTAATTTTTGAAGTCTTCTAATAACAGTGTAGATAAATCCTGCAATGTGTAACAAGCATATATATTGTTTGGTTAAAAATTGTTTATTCAATAAAATTTTAATTTTTAATACATCTTAATTTCGAACAGAAAAACAATGATTCATTTTTACTTGTGTTTCAAGCAAAAGACATTTAAAAATTGTAATTAAATATGATTTTTCCAACAATGCGGAAATATTTAATGAATAACTCAAAATGAAACATAAATAATTTTGTAATTAATTTATATTAATTAGCTACTTTTAAATAAAGAGATTTTGAAGAACTCTGCACTATTGATATTTAATTACACTATTTTTTATTTATTTATCAGGAAAACTCACACGACGTTGCCCATGGAAAAATGATAAACATCTGTGCGCATGACATAATGAATATAAATTGTTCCTTTTTTTGTTTCTCAATTCAGTTAGTTTTAAAAAACGACGCTGGGTAACGTCTGCTGTAATTTTCATCTAAATATTTTAAAAAATATAAATCTAATTACAAATTTTTAAATCCGGCTTCGAATTGTGGTCGGACCTTTTTTTATTTATTCTTAAATTTATAATTATTTTAATTATAATTAACGCCATTATACTACATTCCCAACCCATCTAGCACTAAACTGTTTAGGGCGTTTACAGTTAAATATATCTTGTACATTATATTTACATTTAATATTTATTTACTTAAAATTATGTATATAAATTACTTGAATGATAAATATTTTAATAATAATTAAAGCCATTATAATACATACCCGACCAAACCCGCACAAAATTATAGCGTTTACAGTTAATCTTGTACGTTGTATTTTCATATTATATTATTTTTTTAAAAGTTATGCATATTAAAAGTTTGGTAATAAATATTTTAATTAGACTGAATTATACTACATACCCTACTCATATGGCACAAAATTGTTAAAGTTTTTACCTCTGTCTACCGTTCAGCGAGTAACAGTTATTATTATCTTGCCATCATTTGAACTAGCATTAAAATTTGCAGGTTTGTATAGTTTTAAAATTTAAAACTAAAAATTACTTTTAAAATACGAAAATTGGTACTCCATAACTGCCGTTACATTCATTTTTATAAATATGTTATAATTAATAATGTTATTATATTTTATTATTATATATACTGTATTAGTATTTTGTAGTTCATAATTTTGGTTTCGAGTATTCATATTTGACACAGTATTTTAGTTTGTTAATTAATCTAAAAACGTTTTGTCACCCTAGCAAAATATGCTCATCAGTTTCAAAATAAAAGTCATTCATATTTATGAAATTTAGTTTCTTAGTCTTATATTTCAAAGAAGATTAACTTCTACAAAATCTTCATAACATATTTTTATTTTCATTTAAAATGTAAAAAGAAAACTGCAGGATTAATTATTTATTATTTTTTTAAAAAGCAGTTTGTCACGTCAAAGCAACAGATAAGGGGTGGTGATTTAAAAGGGGGACGAAATTATTCAGGGTATTTAAAAGTTGAAATTTATTTCATAACGTATTTTTATACTAATTAATAATAAACTTATTACGTCACAAGGTGTAATTTAATCAATTTCTGATGTCACGTGTGCAAGACAAAATTTAATTAATGTCATACCTATCTCAAGAATTCCTGTATTGTCTAAAATACGTCATTTTGAAACAAACGACCCCCGAGTATAAAAGAGATCCTGTCTCTTCAGTGACGTTCGACTTAGCACTATTTTAAACAGCTGCTAAATTAAACTCTCTCTCTCTCTCTCTCTCTCTCTCTCTCTCTCTCTCTCTATATATATATATATATATATATATATATATATATATATATATATATATATATATAAGTTTAATGAACACCTCAAAAAGTGGTAGGATATATAGGTTAGGATCGGCGCTCATTTCAAGGTCGCAGGTTTGTTGGATGTACCATGATGTGCCATTAGATCGTTTTCCAATGAAAATTCGCTAATTATAATGTTTAGTCACAGAAACTAACTTTTGCTAAATGAAACAATCGTACATGGCCGTTACAACCACGTATTTGCAGCACATCAGTGTGTCTAACAACGCATTAACCACTTCCGCTATTTGACAAATAACTTATCTACAACGTTTTATCATTTTACCAGAGAGTCAAACAAATCGATACCGTTACTAGGTGCAACTATATAACAGCCTGTTTTAGCAAATTTCCATTGGATATCAACTATAAAACGACCTTCATGTCGAGATCTATATTAGCAAAGTAAAGCGAACTTTATGTTAAGATCCAAGTTAGCGAAATAAGGCGACCTTTATGTAAGATGAATGTTAGCAAAATAAAGCGACCTTAATGTTAAAATCATGTTAGGGAATAAAGCGACCTTCATGTTAAGATCCATGTTAGCGAAATAAAGCGACCTTAATGTTAAGAGCCATGTTGGCGAAAAAAGGCAACCTTTATGTAAGATGAATGTTAGCAAAATAAAGCGACCTTAATGTTAAAATCATGTTAGGGAATAAAGCGACCTTCATGTTAAGATCCATGTTGGCGAAATAAAGCGACCTTCATGTCGAGATTTATGTTAGCAAAATAAAGCTACCTTCATGTCGAGATCCATGTTGGCGAAATAAAGCGACCTTCATGTCGAGATTTATGTTAGCAAAATAAAGCTACCTTCATGTCGAGATCCATGTTGGCGAAATAAAGCGACCTTCATGTCGAGATTTATGTTAGCAAAATAAAGCTACCTTCATGTCGACATCCATGTTGGCGAAATAAAGCCACCTTCATGCTAAAATGCATTTCCGAATCGTAAAATGATCTTCGGCCATTAGGGGCGTTAATGTTCATGATGTTGGTCAGATTTTGATTCAGCTTGGCACAGAAGTATATGCTACCTATAGGTTTGTGTAAAGAAATATTGATATTGATACATTGGGAAAACCTCGCCATTATGTCGGATAGTCAATCAGCCGTTAAAGCCCTGATTAAAGTCAAGCAGCTCTTGGGAATACTTGCAGAAGTTAAAGAGGCTGAGCCAGAGCAATAAGGTTGAGTCCTGTTGGTACCAGATCACGTTGGAATTGAGGAAAATGAGAAAGCAGGTGAGCTGCTAAGGAAACGGGCCCGATCCAACGTATAGAATCAGAAACGTTTTGCGGACCTAAAGACAACTACTTCCAGATGAAGCTTAAGGAAGAAAAATCGGTCAGAAGGTCTATTAGTGAGATTTAAAAAAGACCAAGGATCTCATCGGGAACTTTACACGAACAGAGCAAAGATTTATATCGAGCTAAGACTGCTGACAGGATTTCTTACTAGGCATGGCACCCTTAAGACATCTTAGGAATCTTGACTCAATAGAAGATCCAACATGCAGGTGTTGTGTGAGGGAAGAAAAAGTACCTGTCACCTACTGATAGACTATGCGGCGACTGCTGCGAGAAGAGCCAGTATTTTGGGAAGTTACCGATCAGGAGGGAGAAGTCTACTTTGAATCCACTCCAAATCCTGGTCTTCATGAAGAGGCTAGGACTGGAGAAAATATTGTAACTGAGACTCTTGGGAGTATTGGAAGGGAGCACAATAGTTCTATACTAAGATCGCAGTGTTCTTTAAACCTAAGTATGCGTTAACTCAGCTTGACATTGATTCTGGTGTGTGTGTGTGTGTGTGTGTGTGTGTGTGTGTGTGTGTGTGTGTGTGTGTGTGTGTGTGTGTGTGTGTGTGTGTGTGTGTGTGTGTGTGTGTGTGTGTGTGTGTGTGTGTGTGTGTGTGTGTGTGTGTGTGTGTGTGTGTGTGTGTGTGTGTGTGTGTGTGTGTGTGTGTGTGTGTGTGTGTGTGTGTGTGTGTGTGTGTGTGTGTGTGTGTGTGTGTGTGTGTGTGTGTGTGTGTGTGTGTGTGTGTGTGTGTGTGTGTGTGTGTGTGTGTGTGTGTGTGTGTGTGTGTGTGTGTGTGTGTGTGTGTGTGTGTGTGTGTGTGTGTGTGTGTGTGTGTGTGTGTGTGTGTGTGTGTGTGTGTGTGTGTGTGTGTGTGTGTGTGTGTGTGTGTGTGTGTGTGTGTGTGTGTGTGTGTGTGTGTGTGTGTGTGTGTGTGTGTGTGTGTGTGTGTGTGTGTGTGTGTGTGTGTGTGTGTGTGTGTGTGTGTGTGTGTGTGTGTGTGTGTGTGTGTGTGTGTGTGTGTGTGTGTGTGTGTGTGTGTGTGTGTGTGTGTGTGTGTGTGTGTGTGTGTGTGTGTGTTATAGAGACTAAACTAATACTTCCTTCAGGTTTAGGTTCATTAGGCGTCTACAGTGAACTATAAAGCTATTCACGTGTTCACAATAAGCTTCCAAAGAACAAGACGGACTATACGTTTAGACGTAATTCCGTCAGGTTAGGCATTTATAGATTTTTAATCTAAATAATACGCTTGGTACAATGAATTCAAAACACGCAATCCCTGTACACTGTTAAACAAGAACATGATAATCGCAGCACGCAGCTGTCCCTGTGACGTCAATTTCCAAAAGTAAATTTTTAATCGGATTTAAAAAATCAAAAGCTAGTTTATGCAGTTTATGTAGTTATCATTAATTGCGATGGTAAAATCAGATTTTCAAAACGAATTAAGATAAAAATATAATATGTTTTTAAAAGTTTGAAATAGTTGAAGGACATTTTGAAACTGTTGAACGAATTTTGCTGGTTAACGAACTTGTCCGAGTTATTAATGAAGTCAGTTTTCGTGCTAAGTTTTGATTCAAATAGAACCGAAATTGCGAACGTTAAAAAGAGATCTAGAGGTCAAGATCGGTTCTCGTTTCAAGGTCCTGGGGTCGTACCATGATGGCGACGCTCCGATTGTTCGATTTCCAATGAAAATTCGTTAATAAACTTCGTTATTTTGTAATTGTAGCTATTAGACAAGTCCATGAGGTTAACAAGCATTACTTTATTCTCTTAATATTCCTCAAATATACTCGTACTTTGTAAACGATAATAGTAGGTGCTCTGTGTAAGTAATTAGCAGGCAGTGTGGAAGCGATCAGCTGTTACAGTAACATCTGTGATTCGTAACTCACAACCAGCTGGTTTAACAGTTTTACTGTTTACCTAGTCTTCCTACCTCAAACAATTTGTATAAGGTAACCTGATTGGATGGACGTGTCTCCTCTGACCTGTAGTCACCTAATCTGCAATCTGCATTGAAGTATATTTAAGTGATATAGGCCACGTTGTGCCTCTCCACAATAACTGTCCATTGTTCGTTGCATCTCATCAGCTCGCTAATTAAACCTTGCATTGTATTACACTCGAGCGCCATTTTGGTTCGCATTCAAGATCCTTGTGTGCTGGTGTTTATTATTTAAAGTATTAAACGAAATAAGAGATGCGAAAAAAAATTTTAATTTGCTGTAACATTGATAAGAGAAACTGTCAATAATGGGTACTTGTTAGCGAATTTTTATTCGAAAAAATTAGCTATTGGAGCTGCCATTATGATAAGACTTAAGATATGAGATCTTGAAATGTGCACTGATCCTGACTACTACATCACATTTTAAGGGTTTCTTAAATTATATATATAATACATAAACATATTCCTATGTAAAATTCGTCCAACAGTTTCAAAATGACGGTCATTTTTAAATATTTAAAAAATCATGAAGTTCTTAATATGTTTTTTTCTTGAAAGTCCGATTTCACCGTCGTAATCAGCGTTAAAAACTGCATAAATTAATATTTTGAATTTTCAAAATCTGCTGAAATTAACATTTTTTATAGCGGTCTGGGTTCATTTTCGTATTTTCAATGTAATTTGAGAGTTTAAAGTGGCAGATTTTAATGGTTATTGTAATGTTAAAAAAACTTTAATATTTGCATTTAAATTTTAAAATTCCGTCGAAAATACGAAAAAGAACCCTGACCGCCGTCAATAATTGCCGTCAAATTTCAACAGATTTTGATATTTTGATTGCTAATGTACGCAGTTTTTAAGGAAATCGGATTTTCAAAAGAATTTAAGACAAAAAAGTTATGAATTCTTAAAAATTTTAAGTGTCATTTTGAAACTGTTGAAAAAATGCTTCCGGTTAACGAACTTGTCGAAGCTGGTACCATAATCGATTTTTGTGCCAAGTTTGAACAACCCAAAATTGTGAATTTGAGTGCTAACACATACACACACACACACACACACACACACACACACACACACACACACACACACACACACACACACACACACACACACACATTTTAACACCCATTAAAAAGTGATTTAGTGATCATTTTAAGGTCCATGAGTGTCTTTAATATTCAAGATCCAATAGATTATTTTTTCAATGGAATAAAATAGAATAAGTGCCTTTTTTGGAAAAAATGATATAAGGGTATTTACATAAAAGAAATTAAATTACAAGTCCAAATAACGTAAGTATAACTATTACGTATTAAACAAAGCACAGTCCTCATGGCCGAAAAGAAAGGAAGTTGCTGACTTTCTTCAAGTACAAACTCTAATAAAAAATATTATAAAACCAAACTAAATTTTACAAATTTTGATAAAAAAATAATGAAAATAAGGTTAATAATTAAGTTCTTCCATCAGTTGATGGCGATACTGCCAAGCTTCCCTGCAGTATTTGCTTAGTAAAATCCAGTCTCTACCATTTAAAGACTCCACAACATCTGTCAAACTAAGCTCACGTTTTTGGAAGTTAATCGTATGTGTTTCAAAACGGGACGAATTGCCACAAAATGTAAAATGTCTTCTTCCTCTTGTCTCTTACACAAAGAGCACACCCATGAAGCTGTCTTGTAAGAGTACCTGTTTAAATAAATAAGTTAAGCCCTTGTTTTAATGTACCAGCTCAGTGGTTTATTTGTCCAATTGAAATTCTCTAAAAATAACATTCTCAAAATGTAATTTAGAGGTCTGGATAGGTGTTCATGTCAAGGTCTGGGTTTTACCATGATGGCCGCTCAGATAGCTAATTTTCCAACGGGAATTCGGTAATAAGCACAGTAAATCATTTGCCTCATCTTTAGTAGACCATTTTTTGTTGGTAAAGGCAGCACAATTCTGCCTGTTCAGAAAATACGTTTAGATTATTTCTGTTTTTAATGGAATTGTATTGGAGAAGGGACTTTGTCGTATAGGCTGTATAAAATACCTTGTGAATCTTCTCCAAGTATTGTAAAACTTTTCCAATAAATCTTATTGTGAAGGCAGCTTGGATCTCACAAGTATTTTAACTTCACGAAGTCTTGTTCATAACACAGTACACGGACTCGATTTGTTAATGTATCTTCTTTTTTTGAAATTCTGATTTCACCATCGTATACGCCATTAAAATATGCGTATGACTGGCATTTTAAACTTTAAAAATGGCACTGAAAGTACGAAATTTAACTCTGAATGCCTTCAAAATAAATTTATGAATTTCAACGGATTTCGAGAATTGAAAATGATAATTTGTACAGTTTTCAACGCTGATTACGATGGAAAAATCGGATTTTAAAACGAATTTAAAAAAGTTATGGATTTGTACAAATTTTAAATAGACCGTCGAATCTAGACACACTTAAGTAATATCTCTTATGGTACTACATATGCATGTCGTGTTCTGATAAACTACTTTGCACAGCTTTGCTGTTTTATTTCTGCCATAGTTCTGACAGTTACGTCATTCGTAGGGAATTAAAAGGGCTACAAAAATGTTATCTTCACATTTGTCACCAAAATTTACCGTTATTGATTTATTTTGCTTTAAAATTTCAAAAAAATTTAATGCATGAAATTGGTTATTTTTTCCAAATAGGCCTCTACTGGTAAATAAGCGTGCTACGTTTTAATGTTATTGATCGAACCGTTGTGTGTGTGTGTGTGTGTGTGTGTGTGTGTGTGTGTGTGTGTGTGTGTGTGTGTGTGTGTGTGTGTGTGTGTGTGTGTGTGTGTGCGTGTGCGTGTGCACACGGATGAAAAAAAAAGTCAGTTACATTGATATCTGGTGTACATCCGTTCCACACAATTGTTTCGAGAACAAACATTGTTGCGTCGTTTATACAAAATCATATCTGGCATCTTTAAGGTGATATGACGTCGAACTGAAGGAAGTTTTACCTGCTAGCTCCTTAAATGATCTCCTTCTGTATGACGCAATTAGAATTTGGGCTGGCTTTAGCTGACGTAGATAGATTGGCCTTTAAAGCACATTAGCCTGGCTGATTGGATCCAGTAAGATTTACAGTGGTTCTGGCACGATTGAATTCAGTTGGAACACAAGAGGGCAATCCCCCACGCTGCATATAAATTACGGGCTTCGTGCCTCCTAATTACCCCTTTCCCATGTAATACGTTATTTGTCAAATTTTGTAGATTTTTACGCCGCCATATTTTGTAATTTTCCATTTATTTTGGGTTTGGACTACAAAAAAAAAAAATTAATAAAAAAATAATATATATATATATATATATATATATATATATATATATATATATACCATAACGCGTGATATCTACTATAAGAGATGCATGTCGACGCACACAAAAATCAGACACTACAACACAGTCATAAAACCGGAGGTATTATATGCAAGCGAGACGCTAGCACTCCACACAAAAGCTACCATGGAGGGTATTTTGAAGGAAGAACGCAAAATCTTGAGGAAGATCCTTGGCCCGAGATTAACAGAAGATGGATACAGGTTGCACTCCCGGAAGACCACAGAGAAGATATCGAACCTGGCAGCAGATATCAGAAGAAGGAGGCTTCGGTTCTATGGACACATCAGTAGACTCCCAACAACGAGACTTGCCAACAGAATCCTTAAGTATATACAAGGTGTCAAATCAACAACGTCGTGGATCGCACAAGTCAGAATAGACCTACATGACGCAGGAATAGACTCAACAGATGTTGAAGATAGACACGCATACAGGGGAAAGATGCTCGGTTGGAAGGTCCCAGAGAATGAAATCCCAAAGAGAGCAGGGGTAAAATGGACGGAGGAGCGGAAGAGGATCCATGGGGACAGGATGAGGGAGGTGTGTGGAGGATTAGAAGGAACAAGACATGAGTCGGAGTGCTTTGCGTGATCCAACAGGGTCTATGCGCAGATAATAATAATAATAATAATAATAATAATAATATATATATATATATATATATATATATATATATATATATATATATATATGAGCTTCCGATTATACGCTAGTGGGACGATTATTCAGAGTTTTTAGAGAAACCTTAATAGTATCGTTATTTGATACACCCATCCGTATATCAGTTGCTCAATTTATACCTTGGGTAATTAAAATTTTATCATATGAGTCTTTTAAGAAGAACTTGTCAGATTTCTGTAGACTGTATTCGCGGGAGCATATGTTAATTAATTAATTCAAGTCGCCGTAGTTTATATCAGAAGAAAATAACATGTAATTTACGGTAGCTCGAAGAAATAAAAACAAAATAACAATGCGCTTAATACTGAACTGAATAATAAATCTTTACTGTTTGTTTATGTTCGGGTAAATTTATTTAATAAAACTCTCATCTGGATATTGGATTCAGCAGTTTTACTGTCACGTTTGGATGCAGCCAATAATAATGTAGGAGGCAGAGCAGAACAATAGCCTTATTTTCATTTTATTGCCACCGCCGAAGTCTGGAACATCTGTCCCCCCCTTATCCTCTCTCTCAAATACAAGACAAGTGGTCTGATCGTGCCGTATGCGCCTCTTTGTCAAACACTTTATTATTCTTCGAAGTAAAAAAAACCCTCACTTAACGTGGCCCGTTACGAAAGTATAAGTTGGAATATTATAAAACGTGCTTTTGTAGAAAAAGAAATTTGTAGCGAGTAAATTAACGTTTCGAGTTTTTTCAGAAATTACAATCATTATCCAGTGTAGACAACCGTACCGATAAGATCATATCCCAGCGAGTACCCTGTATCACAGTTACAGGCAACTGTGAGTGTGTGTATCGATGTCTGTGGCTCTGTGTGTGCGTGTGCACGCGTAGATAAATGAGAGCAGTATGAACTGAAGGTATGGTGGAATTGCTAAACTCATGAGCTGCTCACGTAAGCTGCCTATACTGGAACAGCGTCAATATTACACAAATACAATTGCAAGTTAGCGCGGGAATGTCATTACGTTTTAATTACGTTCTCAACCCTTACCAGTTTAGTTGAGCTGAGTGCCTGGTTGTTGAGAACGTGAGGGATGAGAAAGCTGACGAACGGGTAAAAATAGGGAGGGGTGTCATCGCCTAAACAACTTAGAAACCGAGTTACACAACCTAGTTCCACTTACTAACACCAAAACAACCACGCTAAAAATCCCCGTACTTCTCTCTCGGCTTGAAAAGAGTCTTAGTCTGTAAAACCTAATTCACTGCCGTCAATCATAATTCACTTCTGATTGGTTCGCAGTGCACGCATATCTCGGGTCTATACTACGCTAGAATACTACACTTCTGTACTACTTTTCTGCCTAGGCACTACTTCCGGCGCATCACATCGCATCTCCCGTGCACTAGAACTTCCTTCTGATTGGTGCATTCTTTCTATTGTTTTAACAATGGAATTCTGAGAAATTCAGGTGTCCGCCATAATTTCGAGTATACAGGTCGAAAATCGTTGTTAGGGGGAACATCTAGGAGGTCCGCCCACTACAGGACAACTACACGGCAGTCTACGAACGCCCGGGCCAACACCACAAGACACCACAACTTGCTCGGGAGGAAATAGAAAGGATCCGGCCAACTATAAACGGACTTCTTAGTTTCACTTCACCATTCCGAACCGGAAGAATTCCTCACCAGCCTGCTGCCGACCTGGTAATCGCCCGGACTTCCTATTTCTCCTGCAGACTACAAGAGGGATTCGCCGAACGACCATCGGTTCGAAACCTATTTGCAGAATATCGGTAAACTGTAATAAAAAGAACACTGACAAAATTGAAAATACACCCATAATGTTAACATTAAATCTCTGTAGGCATGTGTATTTCAGTAAAATGAAAACCTTTCAGGTTATATGTCTTCGCTAAGTGGATACAGCCAGAAGAACGTTTTGAGCTTCGTTCCTGGAAACGGAGTATTCAAGTCGCATTTAAATATCCTGGTTTGGCGTATGTTGCGATCAGCATAGTAGAGCATAAGAGCGTTTTGAGCTTCGTTCCTGGAAACGGAGTATTCAAGTCGCATTTAAATATCCTGGTTTGGCGTATGTTGCGATCAGCATAGTAGAGCATAAGAGCGTTGTCTTCGCTAAGTGGATACAGCCAGAAGAACGTTTTGAGCTTCGTTCCTGGAAACGGAGTATTCAAGTCGCATTTAAATATCCTGGTTTGGCGTATGTTGCGATCAGCATAGTAGAGCATAAGAGCGTTTTGAGCTTCGTTCCTGGAAACGGAGTATTCAAGTCGCATTTAAATATCCTGGCTTGGCGTATGTTGCGATCAGCATAGTAGAGCATAAGAGCGTTGTCTTCGCTAAGTGGATACAGCCAGAAGAACGTTTTGAGCTTCGTTCCTGGAAACGGAGTATTCAAGTCGCATTTAAATATCCTGGTTTGGCGTATGTTGCGATCAGCATAGTATAGCATAAGAGCGTTTTGAGCTTCGTTCCTGGAAACGGAGTATTCAAGTCGCATTTAAATATCCTGGTTTGGCGTATGTTGCGATCAGCATAGTAGAGCATAAGAGCGTTTTGAGCTTCGTTCCTGGAAACGGAGTATTCAAGTCGCATTTAAATATCCTGGTTTGGCGTATGTTGCGATCAGCATAGTAGAGCATAAGAGCGTTGTCTTCGCTAAGTGGATACAGCCAGAAGAACGTTTTGAGCTTCGTTCCTGGAAACGGAGTATTCAAGTCGCATTTAAATATCCTGGTTTGGCGTATGTTGCGATCAGCATAGTAGAGCATAAGAGCGTTGTCTTCGCTAAGTGGATACAGCCAGAAGAACGTTTTGAGCTTCGTTCCTGGAAACGGAGTATTCAAGTCGCATTTAAATATCCTGGTTTGGCGTATGTTGCGATCAGCATAGTAGAGCATAAGAGCGTTTTGAGCTTCGTTCCTGGAAACGGAGTATTCAAGTCGCATTTAAATATCCTGGTTTGGCGTATGTTGCGATCAGCATAGTAGAGCATAAGAGCGTTGTCTTCGCTAAGTGGATACAGCCAGAAGAACGTTTTGAGCTTCGTTCCTGGAAACGGAGTATTCAAGTCGCATTTAAATATCCTGGTTTGGCGTATGTTGCGATCAGCATAGTAGAGCATAAGAGCGTTTTGAGCTTCGTTCCTGGAAACGGAGTATTCAAGTCGCATTTAAATAAACTGGCTTGGCGTATGTTGCGATCAGCATAGTAGAGCATAAGAGCGTTGTCTTCGCTAAGTGGATACAGCCAGAAGAACGTTTTGAGCTTCGTTCCTGGAAACGGAGTATTCAAGTCGCATTTAAATATCCTGGTTTGGCGTATGTTGCGATCAGCATAGTATAGCATAAGAGCGTTTTGAGCTTCGTTCCTGGAAACGGAGTATTCAAGTCGCATTTAAATATCCTGGTTTGGCGTATGTTGCGATCAGCATAGTAGAGCATAAGAGCGTTGTCTTCGCTAAGTGGATACAGCCAGAAGAACGTTTTGAACTTCGTTCCTGGAAACGGAGTATTCAAGTCGCATTTAAATATCCTGGCTTGGCGTATGTTGCGATCAGCATAGTAGAGCATAAGAGCGTTTTGAAATTCGTTCCTGGAAACGGAGTATTCAAGTCGCATTTAAATATCCTGGTTTGGCGTATGTTGCGATCAGCATAGTAGAGCATAAGAGCGTTGTCTTCGCTAAGTGGATACAGCCAGAAGAACGTTTTGAACTTCGTTCCTGGAAACGGAGTATTCAAGTCGCATTTAAATATCCTGGCTTGGCGTATGTTGCGATCAGCATAGTAGAGCATAAGAGCGTTTTGAAATTCGTTCCTGGAAACGGAGTATTCAAGTCGCATTTAAATATCCTGGTTTGGCGTATGTTGCGATCAGCATAGTAGAGCATAAGAGCGTTTACTTTTAACATGTTAAACACTTTAAGACCGGAAAACACTCGCGACTTTGTCCCGACAAAAGTAGACAGTCAATTCATGAAGAACAAAATTTAAAGTGTAATTAGGTTCCCTACAGTTTTACCGTAGAAGCTGAGCTAATCGGCCAATTATTCAACGTTAATTAATTATATTCTAATATTACTGTAAGTTCCAGAATGGTACCGTTTTATATGGAGACAAAGATAAATTTTATTACAACAGTATACGAGTAGTATGAAAATCTGTTAAACTGATGCTTTCAAAATTACTGCTTTGTCGTTATTAGTTATAAAATTGTAACAATATGTGCACTATTTGATAAACAAATACATTTGTGATCATTGTGTTTCTGTAATTATTGTAGATTTTAACGATAATATATGATTTGACTTTATGCATTACATTTTGTTAATGGTTGTGGTTTTTGTTCTGTTCCAGGTAATGGCAGATCCATTTTTCAAAGGGCGCGTATTGATAATGTAAGTTAAATTAAATCAATCAGATATTGCGTCATTTTTTCTTGTTAAAGAGCTGTCGTATTTAAAAAAATTAATTCCGTGGTGTTCTTTTTTTACAGTAAGTCTATTTTGAAATAATTTTACTTCACTGTTTGTTAACGGAATGCCATTGAAAAATGAGAGGCCATCATGGTAAGACTCAAGCACGGGACTTTTAAATTAACGCCGATCCTAATCTTGAAATGTTTATATACGTTGAGATCTGTACGCAGTGTCTCGCTGACATGCTTGAAAAGAATTTCCAAAAGTATTTTTTTTTCTTACCGTCATTTTGAAATTCTCACTTCACTGTCATAAACAGCATTAATATATGCAAATATTAGCATTTTAAACTTTCAAATTGCATTTAATATACTAAAATAAGGCCTGACCACGTCAAATTAAATTTCGTAATTTTAACGGATTTTGGAATATAAAAATTCAGGTTTGTGCAATTTTTAACGCTGATTACGATGGTAGAGATCAGATTAATGTTACGAATTTTAAACAAAATTAAGTAAATACCATTTTGAAACACACACACACACACGCGCGCGCGCGCCTGAGTCTTATCAGATGTCCGTTGTGAAAGCTCATTTTCCAGTAGAAATTCACTAAAAACCAGTAATTTTGGTTTTCCTCTGTAATCGTATTTTTTTAAATTTTATATTTTGGCACACTGATTAGAGTTGCGAGTTTTCTTATAGGCTAAATTTTAAGTAAGATTTAAAGAATACATCTGAGAAATTTCGTAATTTTTTGTTTCTCTTTCGTCAGTCATTTTCGTTTCTATTTTGTCAGTAATTTTCCTTTCTATTTTATCAGTAATTAAAAATGGTTTTTTCTCTTTTTTATTTTAAATACCCATGCTCATTGCTAGTTATGACTAATATGGACGAGATATCAGTGTTACGGTAAGGGTATAGAAACTGCAGTATTTGCATCACGTTCCTACAACCTTGAGTTGCGCAATTCAGAGGCGCAGCAGGCTGACCGGTGCTTTAGCCACGTTGACCACCGAACTCTCATTTTTCGTGAAAACCGTTAAACGTAAGACAGTTTGAACAATATTTTTGCACTCTGCTATGTATTTTTATAAATCGGTTATAAGCTATTTAATGTTAAAATGATATGGTAAACGAATCGACGTCATTTTTCCTCAGTAGGGTATAACATACCTTCTATTTTATACGGTGGATTTCCTTATTGTTTACCTTAAACAATTCCTTATTACAGTAATTCGTTTAAAAATTACAAGGAATCCACCTTGTTGTGTTTTTCAGATGTTTGTAAGATGTGCTGTTTAATTTGAACCAAAATATATTATTTAATTCCAAGTCGTTAAATAAGTACCAGGCTGACTGACTTGAAACTCGCCTACTATAAAACAAGTTGACAGCAATAGTCAACACTAATTAGTTCACATTAATTAAATAGACGCATGCGCTCCTGAACCGTATAAGAGAATCCTGTAAATCACCAGAAGGCTAACGACGTGACGGTGTGCCAGCGTGCCAAGAATCCTGATTGTCTATTTGTCACAGCTCGTCTTCAGAATTGTCCTGCAAATACGGCTGAAGAGAATTTGCCCGTTACTTTTAACATCTAATTACGGTAAATATTTTATACTATCATTTAATAAAATTATAATGTCTAATAGCAAATGATCAATTGGAATGCCATAATGATAATACATCAGATCTGTTATAATGCGAGAGATCCTGATTACATAAATCAGTGGCGTATATTTAGACTTGTTTTATCGGCCGCGAAGCCCACGTATTAATGACAGAAAAATAAACTTATATTTCTAAAGCCCAAGTGTATAAAGTTACACATGTTCTTCGTTATTCCGAATATAAAAAATAGAATTAAAACGTTATTTTAAATGTAAATTTAATATTATTTTACGAGTTATTCGCTGCAGCATTACAACAAATTTGTTTGTGCTTCTAATTTTTCTTGTTCTGCCGCGCTGGTAAACTTATTGTACTCGTATAAAGTTTGTATATTGTATACAATTTTTATTTTATTACTACAATTAGCTGTTATTGTAGTTTATATATTTTATTTAAAAAAATATTCTGGTTCGAACCTTAAACAGATTATAAATTAGGTAAATTATAACAGTATTAGTTATTATACCACTTTCCAGTTTCGTTTGTAGATTGTTATAATAATGTCACTATATATATATATATATATATATATATATATATATATATATATATATATATATATATATATATATATATATAAAACTTTATTTAAATAAATGGATTTGTTATCTTGCATTTCTTACAAACAGTGATTGTAAAATGATAACGACTTGTGTGTGTGTGTGTGTGTGTGTGTGTGTGTGTGTATATATATATATATATATATATATATATATATGCGTGCGTGCGTGCGTGTGTGTGTGTGTGTGTGTGTGTGTGTGTGTGTGTGTGTGTGTGTGTGTGTGTGTGTGCGTGCGTGCGTGTCTAATTATTATACATAGTAATCAACAATTTCTAGTATACAGCATGCTTTGTTGTAGTTTATTTTTGGTCTTCTTTTTTCTCATATATTTTAAAATGTTATTTTATATAGGTAGGCTATATTATTCCCATGTACGCACACTCCGATTAATCTAAACGTACCGTTTATGCGCTGGAAGAGCTCTAATGACAGATGATCATATATAAAATTTTAATATTCGTAGTGAATAACTACTGTATAAATATAATGATCAAAAATACACTGGAGTTAAGTAGGTTAAATTGTTGAAGTTCATTGAATGACAGAGGACTTACTTCCAGCTCATGCAGACTTGAGCTAATTCGGTCTGTTTATACATGTAGGTGCTTTGAACTGATGTTTATATATAGTCAGTTCCAGTCTGGTTGAGTTTAAGTTTATCTAAACTGGAAAAACGTGACGTCAAGAATGTGGAAAACCAAACAACATCGTTGCATATATAAATGTTTGAAGTAACGGCAAATGTGTTTGTATTTTTTTAGCGTTGCTGAATCGTGAATTTTATATTGCATCAAGTTCTGGAGGTTAAGGGGTGTTGTGTCCCTTGGCACTGCGATCAAAGGGTCTGTCGTGCAGCCGAGCCGCTGAACAAATTCTAGTTCAGTAGACTGCACTGGCTAGCTCATTATGTGGCCTGCAGTTTCATCTTTCTTCCTACATAATCAACACAACACACTGTTCTCCGCAAGTCCAGACCATGGGTGACTCCACCTGAAAATGAATCCAATGGTTTTTATATATTGTCCTCAGCACAGAATCCCATTTAGTCATCCTACAGGAACCAATTTTTGGAAGACATTTACTACAGAAATGCCCTCTGAGCTTGACCTATTACTGCTGTTGTTGCTTATTGCTCTTCGTTACCACCGGTTTCGGTCGTTTTACATTATTTATTTACCAAACCAGTATATTTACAATAGTAGGCATGTGACCTCAGAGGGAAACCCTGGACGCGGATTGGTACCTTAATACTACATACAAAACTAATCAAAATTCAATGTTATCCTAAAATAGCTTCACATATTCTATATGCAACAACCACAACCATCAACCCGTAATCAATAACCAAAAATATCAGTTTTATGCAACGTCCTTATTTTTAAAGTGCTCTTATTGAATAACGGTACTTTCATATTCCGAGGTAGTAAATTGTATACGTGTATTGCTCTTACAGAACTGTATTTCACTTATTTTTTTACAATTTTTGGGTAATACCACGCGTTTATTCCTTGTATTACTGCGTGAATTTATGTGTATACCTCTTAAAGACTCATGAAACAATAAAGATTCCAGTTGGTAAAGATGCATTAGTGTTAAAGGTTATTCTCTGTTAAAAATTCATTTTTATTAATAATTTTTAAAATTCTGTTTTGTAATGCTTGGAAGAGAGACATACAGTTATTGTACGCCGCGCCACAAGCTCGTATACCATAACTCGTAATAAGTTGATAAGCATTAACATATCAAATATCATTAATATCAGTACATTATTTTAATATTTTATTTTAAATGTCATGTAAATCTGTAATCAAGCACCAGTTTCAAGTTCTTATAAATTTGTCATGCCTGGACTTTACCATACAAAAACACTCAAAGATATAATTTATTTTAAGTTTAGCGGAAATTGTGTACAAGATACTTTTTTTCGATTTTGGCCATCTTAGGACCACGTAAAATAATTAATTAAAATGCATCGATTTTAGTTCTTATTCTTCTTCTCCTTTCTGGCTTTCCAGTAATGCTCTCACTCTGCTCCTTCCTCCTTTCTTCCGTACAGATGCACTTCTCCTTTTCTTTCTCCAGGAAACCCTTGAAGTTTCGTATCATCCTCCTAAGTGTCGTTCTGTCCTGCAGTATGTCCTCCTTTATGCCCATCTCTCCTATGTCCTTCTTTGTCTCCTGGAACCACCGATTGTCATTCTTACTTTTATAAACGTGGTTGAAAATTGGCTTTGTGAGTCTACTATTGCCCATCCTCATAATGTGACCAAAGAACCGCACTCTCCTCTTTCTAATTGTATCCACCATCCTTTCGCTTTCCTCATTCCTGTACAAATCCTTGTTTTCCCTAAGCTTAAACTTCACCCTTCTCTTTTTTCACTGGTCCCAGTATTATAAGATATTTATTAATACTACATTAAAGTATATTTCTGGATACTAATTTTGGGTGTAAAAGTTTTTTGATTAAGATGGAGCTAACACGGCACAATAAAAATGTCAAATTGTGTAGACGTCTTCTTTTAGTTTAGAAGAAAACGTTTTTTTAATCACAATTTTAGTCTATTTCTAAGCTTAAATTTGCGTAGTTTAGTTAATCTTCTGAATAAAATTAAGTTGGTAAGGCTTTTTCTTACGTTTCGTTGTTTGTTTTATAGAACTGAGGTTTGTTTTATAGAGTCATGGCTGAAACACTTCAGGTTAGGATGTAAATGGTTGTCTAACGTGAACACTCTAAAAAGTTTGAATTTAATAAAATTGAATATTCAAAAACGTGTTTGGCAATAACAGGTGATACTTGTCAAGTATCAGCAAGTATCGAGGCTCCAGAACAAGAGCAACGGTCTCCCGCGAAGCTATTACGGTTGTAAAAGCCATTTCATACCGCATATGGCGTCCGTCCGTATACTGACCACGCTCAAATACATACTGCCATCGATGTTTGATTTCTGGCCTCAGCGTCAGTTCACTGTCCCGCAAGATGTAATCAGTAAGGTGTAGCGGTGTGAGCTTGGATTTTCGTCTGCCGTTCCCTAGTTCGATTACAGCAGTTGGTAACAGTGACTTGGTGACTTTGTTTTGTCGTGCACTTCGACAACAAGACACGAGTTTATAAGATTGACAATGAAAAGCGTTAAGTGTTTGGCGAATATAATCACGTGACGCGACCTTGAGGCCGTTGACGAAAATTTTAATGAATTTTTATTGATGGCAATAGGAAGAAAGGCAGGGAGGCAATAATCGGCAAGGAACGTATAATTTGAGGTAAGAATAAACATTCTGGAGCATGAGCGCAGTGAGCATGACGGCCACGTTCCAAAAAATCGCTCCTGGATCGTTCGGTAGCCGCACAGTGTGAACAGTCACGTTTGACAACGTGGTAAGCGATTTTTCAAAATTACCTGGCGTGAGTGGCCGGATCAGTCGCCACGTGCAGTGTCAAATGGCTTTAATATATTTCTACATGATAAAGAAAAATAACTGGAATTAAAACCCTGCTGTCACACGCATAAGGCCAACGCATTTGAATAAAATTTTAATATAACTTCAAGTGTCTGAACTTTAAGGGTTGTGGACGCCATTTTTTCCTCGGCTGTTAAGAGCACAGATTTTTATTAAAGTTGTTGCTAATGCCTGGCGACGTTTAATTATTTTCCAGACAGACGTGCATATTGCGAGGTCATAACGGATGTGCCTTTTTTAAACAAAATTTGTTTGATTTCGTTTGAGTTAATTTAGAATATTTTATACGCGCTTGGTGCACCGAGAGAGTTACGCATATTTTAATGTTGCAAATGTTTGAGCTGAATTTGTAAAAGCGATTAAAAAAATACATTAATTATTATCATTTAGTACACCGAGAAAGTAGTGCATGTTTTAATGATGCAAATGTTTGAGCTGAATTTGTAAAAGCGATTAAAAAAATACATTAATTGTTATCATTTAGTACACCGAGAAAGTAGTGCATGTTTTAATGATGCAAATGTTTGAGCTGAATTTGTAAAAGCGATTAAAAAATACATTAATTATTATCATAACGCCGATTTTTCGGAGTTTAGTCGATAAATCTAAACTGTAATTTTCAGGGAAGTGAGAATTCTAGAGCTGTCTGTTATACAAAATACAATGAACTTTTTATTCCTTTCTCTTACTCTCCTCCCCTCCCTATACTCATCTCTCTCTCTTTTTTTCTCTCTTTTTCTCATCATTCCGTATAGGGAGAAGTATTAAATGTACTTGTATGTCAAAGTTGTTTCACGAATTTATCACTAAATAAAAGCATAGAAATTTAACCAGTTATCGATTTTTAAAACCTTTACTATCTTAGGGCTTTAGAACGCTGACACGCGCACCGGTGCAATCAGCTGTTCTAAGTAATAGAGTCAGCTGTGTCTACGAGTCAGCAGCAGACTGCAAACTGGATGTTAATGTGCACTCTACTTGATTACTACCTGCATTTCTATTCTGCATTACGTACTTCATTTATTTCTCCTCTGTCGCTGTTTTAATACTTTTTATGACTTTACTCTGAACAATGTAAACTGGAATATATGCATGTAGAAGTAGTTATAGAATTTTGTTTTCCTCACGAGAAAAAACATTTTTACTGGGCACGTACCGTACATATATGTTTTTTTTTAAATAATACAATTATTTCATTTTATTACTTCCTTAGTAGTTAAACGGTAATGGATGGTATTTGCCTTTTTTAAAGTAAAAAATGTACACACACACACACACACACACACACACACACATAAGGTGTTTACAAAATAAACACTTCAAAGTATTGTGCCTTATATCAAAAGAAACGTAAAAAGTAATATAACCGTGGGTCTGTTTCGTTTCGTTTGCCATCTGTCTCTGAAAAACGTTCACTTGAGGTGACATTTTTTCGATGCTTAGTGCTCACATAACAATTTATGATCACAAACAAACATTTTTTAATACATTATTATAAAGGAAACAACATCTAGAAATTACAATCCACTACAGACGCAAGCAAGGAACTGCCTGTTATATGTGTACGTTTACAATCAGCCGCCATGAACACAGAAGAATCTGCTAGCTGGGTAGAATATGATAGCTGACATGTCGTCTCTTTGTTGTTGCTAATGTCTAATTAGCAATATTGTGTTCTTAGCAATTTCAGGTGTTTCACGCGTAATATTTGTGTGCTAAACATATTACCACGATGACCTGCCGTCGCAGATGACGGTGGCCGACATTTCTAAAGAGAAAAGTCAGTGTTTTGTCTGCTTCTGAAGCTGCAGTCTGGATTGTCACGTTACTGGGTTTAGTCGGTGATTAGTATCAAAATTATGCCACTTGCAGATCACTCCTAAATATACTTCTCCAATAATTTCATTTTTATATTTTTATCAGAACACTGGAGGCATGAAAAATCTTGCAACGTCCGGCTTTGTACTAAATTAATCAATCCATCTGCAGGCCTATCACTAAAACATCATGCAAAATAAGTCTACGTCACTAAAACATCGAACAAAATGCATCTATATCACTAAAACATCGAACAAGATGCATCAATGTCACTAAATCATCGAACAAGATGCATCTATATCCCTAAAACGTCAAAAAAGCTGCATCGATGTAACTAAAACATCGAACAAAATACGTCGATGTCACTAAAACATCGAACAAGATGCATCTGTGTCACTAAAATATCGAACAAGATTCATCTATGTCACTAAAATATCGAACAAGATTCATCTATGTCACTAAAATATCGAACAAGGTGCATCTATATCACTAAAACATCAAACAAGATGCATCGATGTAACTAAAACATCGAACAAAATACATCGATGTCACTAAAATTACGTACAAAATACATCGATGTTATGAATTTATAAATGAAATTGTCATTCCTGTTTGACGTCTCAACGTGTATTACAAACGTTTATTTCGCTGTGCATTCGCTTTGATTAATCTACTGCATTGCGGAGTGGTTTGAAAGCTCAGGTCGTTATTCATGCAATATACCGTATTAAGTTTGTACGATAAACAATCATCAGTGTTGCCGTCTTAGCACTGATCTTATCTTCAAAGTTTGAAGATAAACGATGAACATATGTCCGTAGAACGTATAACCGGAAATTTAATACAAAAACGAACTATGCGTTCAAGTTTTCTATTGGAACGAATAAACCGTGTTACATAGACTCCATAGTTTAACATACCATTGCATTAAAATGAAGTTAGAATGCTGATTTATGCGCATGCGCGAATATGTTTTAATTTATTTTTTGTTTAGCAATACAAAGACGTAGTATTTGTACCTGCATTCGATCGCAATGGCATACCGCATAATATAGACGGACAGAAGTTAGACAATAATCCGATGTTTACATTGTTGATTGTGTATTGTTATATTCGTAACATTGTGCTGTTATTACTGGTAAATGTATACTGTTTCTTAATTATTTGCAGTGTGTATAGATAATACTGTGTATTAAGTCAGGCGGCCACCAAATTCGGAACGGAGCTGCGCTGAACTGAGGGCGGAGCGGAGTAGAATAAAGTTGAACCGCAACCAGAAGCCGAGTTCAGTTAGTTTAAAGAATTATTTTTTATCTTTTAAATCTAAATATTTTGGCCTACTTTAACGAATTCTAGGAATTATTATGTTGAAAATAATAAGTTTAGAGGCGTGGTTTTCGTTGTGGGGCAAGCGGAGTCAGCTTGAAAACCAAACTAAGACAGAGTCAAAGCTGCGTTGCTACAAATCAAATAAGAAATTTCTTGCTCCGTGTTATCGGAATGTCTTAGAAACCGCGATGTTTTTTCAACATCGATGTTTTTGTCCTGATATATCGATATATCAATATTTTAATTAAAATGGATGATGGTGTTTCTTTTCTCTGATGTACACATTTTGCTTCTGTTAACAGTTCAGCTTATCACTTCAGGTGACAATGACAGTTGCACCCTGGCTGTCTGGAGCTCGATTCCCGATGTCAAATTGCCAATGCTTCATTTCTTATTGCCTAAACTGTTGTCACATGTGCACGGACTGTCTTGGCTGGTGGAATAAATGTTGGACTTTCCTATGGAGGAATTTTTCGAGTGATAGGCCTACGTTTGTTTTAATTCGTATATTTGAGTTTATCTATACATTTTACCATTAACTTAATTCATTATTAAGTTAAATTTAATATCAGTAATTTATTAAGTAATTTTAATATAAAGTATATAAAGGTTCTCTCTCACCCCTCTCTCCCTCTCCCCTCTCTTCCTCTCTCTCCCTCCCTCTCTTTTCCTCTCTCTCTCCCCTCCTCTCTCTCACTTCCCCATATCTCTCCCCCTCTCTCCCTCTTTCTCTCTATCTCCAACTCTCTCTGCCTCTCTCCCCTCTATCTCTTTCTGTGTGTGTGTGTGTGTGTGTGTGTGTTTTTTGTTTGTAAGGCTATATATGGTAATATAACTATAATTTCCACGTTTCGTGATTACATAAATGATTTTAATTACCTTCTAAATAGTACTATTTGAAATATCTTAAAAACAACGATGTTTTTGCCATATGTAATCGCGATAGTGTTTTGTCAAGACGTAATCGATTGCGTAGCGTAGCGAGTAAAGACCGTGGCAGGCACAGAAGCACGCCGTGTCGATGTGTGTAGTTTTGTATAAACAAACTGATTGATTGATGGATAAATGCTTATTCAAGCGTTATCCGCTTTGCCTTGTTGCCGCCCGGCTAACCAAGGCCAGAACAATACTGAATGCTGTAATTTATAGGTATGCCACTTAGAAAACGGCTTGGCAAGAACATCAGTGGGACAGAGAGAAAACGTGTGTGAGTGAGACGTCGAGTCTCCTACTCTGTCGCCACAGCTCCTTCCTTCTATCTCAAGTTTTCTAGTAATATCAGTTTCCAGCTGATAAAATAAACATTAAACAGTTTGTAAACTCAGACTGGCAGACGTCTCACTGGGCTGTTGGAGGGAGCTGGAGGGGAATTCTCCTACATGCGCGAGAAATTCAAGCACGGGCCTTTTAGTATGTAGTAGGGATGGGCACTTCTGCTATTTTTACAAAATATCAACGAACTGTTTGTTGGAAAAAAAACTGTTAGGAAAAACAGTTTGAAAAAAACAGGTTTAGAAAAAATGAAAATCGAAGTTGTATTAGCAACTAAAACATAAGCACAAACGTTCAGTTTTCTAAGACTACTTTTTCATTCCCATTACCTTCCCATTGTCCTTAACTGTTTTTGGGTGTAAAACATTTAGAAAAAAATAATCCTTATAAGTGTAGTAATAATTAAATTACATTCTCAAAACGTATGCAATTTTATATTTACAAAATTCAATGAATAAGCATTCTTTTTTTTTTACTAAAAAATTAAATAGCCTTTGCATATTTACTGAAATGCAGACAATTTAGAATATTTTTAGTTGATTAAAAAATACTGATGATTGATAATAAATATAAAAAATACGTTTAAATAAAATTAGGTTATGTATTTACAAAATGTGAGATGTTACTGTCATATTTTTATTTGGGAGAAAGTAGGTTTTCATTTTTCAACACTGAAAAAAGTAACTTTAATAAGTAACATATACTAATACGAACATAGGCCAAATATGTTTAAATAAAATTGGCTCTATATAGTTACAAAATTATAGGTTAATGATAGGTTATTAACATTAGCATTAGCAAAAAAATAAGTTTTTCATTTTACAACACAGAAAAAATATAAAGTTTTTTGAAATAACATATTTAACAAAACAAATGTTTTTAAAGAAAATTAGGCTCCGGATAAAAATAAAATGTAAGACGTTTGTAATATTTCCCATCACAAAAAACAGGTTTTTCACTTTTAAACACTAAAAAAAACACTAAAAAGTCAACACATCCAATAAATAATTAAAAACTATGCACTTAATTCTAAAAACATAAAAAAAGTAAAAGAAAACTCAAAATTGTCCACTAAATATTTTTAAATTTCTAAACACAAAGTAAACTACGGAGAAAAACTAATATATAACACAATTATGGCTGTTTCTACAGTTTAAAAAATGTTTGAACAACAAAATAGAGATAAACTTTGACAACGCCCAAACAGTTCTTACTTCACTACGTTGCAACAAGAAACTTTGAAATAGAGGGAAAAAGTATAACCGGTTAAAGAAAAGGTGTTTACACTGTTTGCAGGAAAACAGTTTAGCAGGAAAATAGCAGGAAAAAAGTTTTAGCGTTTGCGGCAACGTTCGAATAGAACGTAGGTGGTGGGGAAGTCCAAACTGTTGTTCCTTGTTTAACAAATCACGATCCAGTCCAATTCAAACTGCTTGTTTCCGTTTGGCAAAGCAGTTTGTTTTTCGTATATAGAAAAACAGTTTGTTTTAACAGTTTGGAGTTTTCTTACCCATCTCTAGTATGTAGCTGAACAGTACTTTTTCATTATTCAACATCTTAACATCTTAAGTTTTGATAGCTGTATCGGTTTTTAAATAACCGAAGTTCCCAGTGGCGCACACAGAGGGGGTAAATGGACTATAAACTCACCCTTTGAAATTGTAAGCAATTTGAAAACAATATGAATTTATTAGTTGCATAATTAAATAAAAATAAAAATGCTAACTATTGGCATAATTTTACTCTTTTTTTTGAAGCGCAGCTTTCAGTGTTAGCTTTAGCGGGAGGAGTGAATAAAAAAAATCCCGAACGGGAAAAGGTAACGGAAATATGGAACGAACGAGCAAACAAATTGTGTCTATTTCTGTCTTTTTTCTTCCTCCCTTTCGATAACAATTCACGCGTATTACATGAAAACATTGTGTTGCTTTGGTTTCGATATTTTTCCTTAGTTGAAGAACGCGTGCTCGTTGTAACCGTTTATAATATTTTCTAAGTTAATATAAACGTTTATAATAATTGTTGGTGCTAGTTTTTAACAACATAACCTAAAACCTATTATAGTCTATCAGCTGATCAATGAAATCAGCTGATCGTTACGAATGAATATAAAGCAGCTGATCTTTTTTTACTATAACTACAGTATTTATAGTATTTAAAGTAGATATTATTATATCTAAGCTAAGTTCATGTATTTATTTATTTAAACAAAACAAGATATTTGTAAACATATCTTCAAACTAATTGTATATTCATCAAAGATATCATTAACTTTAGCTTCTATCGGTAACTTCCCGAGTCCTACACGTGTACTTTTTTACGCTTAATATTAAAACAGGGATTCTATGAATCCTGCATGCACAGGTACAGCGGGACAGATTAAAGTTTAACTTGCCCTTGAAGAGAAAGGAGAGGAAGGATTATGTGTCCTTCAGTCTCCTTCTCTTTCCTGCACAACCTACACACGGTTTCATCATGGTAAATACCTATCCTGTTCATGTGCACCCTCAGACGACAGTACCCTGTAATAAGCCCCATGATTTTACTGAGTTGTGGTCTTCCCAAGACGTGTGCTGCCCCTTTAAGCCCTACATTTGGAAACACGCTTAAGAGGCGCTTACTATGAGAAAGCCCATGGAGGTTATCCCATCTTGCCTGGTGCTGCTTATTAATCTACCTATTAATAGCAGACCTGGCCAACGACAAAGAGATCCCTAAAGCCGACTCAGGTCCGATGAACTCAGATGCAGATCACAGTCCAGCAAGTCTGTGTATGTTTTATAGAGGACTAACAAAAATTCTCCTTATATTTTTTTCGATAATTGTTAGCTCAAAATTTTCTTTTCACTTTCAAAACCTAACCAAACTTTAATAAGGTTTGTTGTTGTTGTTATTTTAAGGCGAAAAGCACATTGAGGATATTATCCAATCCATAAATGTAAGTATGAGTGTAAAGTGTTAAAGTCGTAAGGGTAGTGTTGTAAGTTTAAGTGTGTGTTAGACTCGGGTACCGCGAGGGACGTTTAAATCCTCTCAATAGGTGCAGCTAGTCTGCACCCCTGCAGAGTAACCTTCAGTAAGAATTGCTCGTCAATTTATTTCGTTTTTATAGTACACTTATATTTTAATACCGTAACTAATATAACACGTTCAAGGAAAGTAGAGAAACACTTAGTTAAAAATTTAAACCAAATCGGCATAGTAGTTTATTCTGGAACAATGACACGTACACACAGACGTAACCTGAAGATCCGTTATTGGCCTTCTAGATTACAGCATTTTTTTAAACAATTGTAATGCTGTTTTTTTTAATGAAAGAAAATACAACAGACAGTATTGTTTTATTAAAACTGCTTTATCAGGATTCTTAACCAAAATATCTTTAAAAAAACATTGCTTGGAATATTTATGTATAGGCATACATCATCGAGCATCAAATACGTATCTGTTATACTGTATATTCGTTCCGAGTTTTCAAAACTAACATTTGTCTGTTTATACAACACAAAACAAGTTGGTAAAATGTATTCACAGCAGAAATGTTTTCCGGGTAAACAGCTGATACAATAAAGAACCAGCTGATACAATAACGAACAAACTTTTAAATATTCAAAAGCAAAAATGTCATTCGGTTATGTGCCGTGACAAATTCCTGCCTTTTTCTAAGTTGATAAGAGGAAAAGAAACTTAGCACTAACATTATCACACTCAATTGATTTTGTTTAAGATGTCTAAAGTGCTGTTCTTAAGGAACCAAACAGCACTTATCCAAGTTACAAAAGTTGTAAACAATCTGAAAATTGATATAGAAGAACTCAAATAGTAGCCTACATGTTTCTGGAAAACTTATAATCAGATTTTTCTGAAATTTTCAACACACTGAAACATTGACAGTGTGTCAAGGTTTATTAGACAAAAATAAATCGGTCGGGGTGTTTTTATTTTTATTTCAAACCGTAAAAGTTTTTATTACAAATTTCCGTAATGCTTAAGGTACAAATAGCACACATTTGGTTAAAAATCTTATTTTTAAAAATAAGCGTTTTGCTTTCCTTTATTGTGTATTATGACAATTTTTATCATGAATGTTTGAAATATCCCCCACGTGTAAAGAGTTAAGCCTGTGTAAAGAGTTAAACACGTTAAAATTAAACGGACAAACGTTTTTTTAGAGTTGAAGCAAATTACTTTTCCTGCTATAGATAAAACAACATTTGTTTACTTAAAAATTATAAAAACGAATATAAAATGTACATTAAATTTTTTTAATGATTACAGTAAGTAGTTCTAGTAAAATTAGTATAATCTCGCTTAGCGTACGTGATACAAAGGGAATTTCCAAAAATTAATAAACAAAAAGTGTATAATAACACGTTTTCTGTGAAAATCTGACGTCACATCATAATAATCGGTAAAATGTACATGTAATTAGCACTTCCAACTTTCAAACATCACTGCACGTACAAAATTGAACAACCTGACCACCGTCTAATAAATTTTTTATTTCAACGAATTTTGAAAATTAAATGTGCCATTTTATACAGTTTTAAAAGTTATTACGATGGTTAAGTTTGATAAAGATTACAAATGACCGTCATTTTGAAACTGTTGAAGCAGTTTTGCTAGTCAACGAACTTGTTCAAGCTATTACGAAAGGCGATTTTCGTGCCAAATCTGGCTAAAATCCGACTAAAATTACGAACTTAAGCGTATTAGCAAATACACGTGTATATGTATAAATATTTCTGCAACCCCTCAAAAATTGATGTAGAAGTTAGGTTCGGCGCTCATTTTAACGTATCGGGTCTGGGTCTTACCATGATGGCCGCTTCAATAGTAATTTTCCAATGGAAGTTCGCTAACAAAGAACTGCAAAAATGCAAACATGGCAGTAGCATGCGTGCACAATAGCCAGCTGCCGAACAGAGCGATGTTTTAATTAATTATTCTGTATGTTGTTTTATACTAGTTTCAACCAGTTATGTTTGAGTGTAACTACAACAGACCGTGTCTGAGGACCCTGTTGGCCATATTGGATCTATTTCATTACTACTGAGTTAACGTTACAGATTACGCCGCTATTTAAGGTAAAATAACGTTTGATATTTCATTTTAGAGTATGTTATATATGAAAATGTGATCAGCTTTTTACATTCTGTATGTGTTTTTGCTTTGTATTTATATTTCTACTTTATTTTTAGAAGCAAAAATCATACACAAAATGTAAAAAGCAACTACGTTCTCCCTACAAAGCCTTTAAAATGAAATATCAAACATAATTTTATCTTCAAAACTTGCAAAATAATCTGTCTTGTTAATTAACGTTAATAATATAGGAAGTAGGCCTAAATTCAATATGGTCGACAGCGTCCCCAGAGCTTTAACAAAAGTTATTTTTATTTTATTTATTTTTATACTGTAAAATAATAATTTTTCGTTATACCTATATAACGATATATGGATATATTTTATTTTTCTATTTTCTATACTGAAAAAAATTTTAATAAAACTATACAACACAACTAGACTACATGCTGTAACGGTTCAATTAATTTCACATTGTTCAAAACAGTAGACGTTGATTTCCTTTGTTACCTAGTTTTATAGCAGTTGTTCTAGTCGCTGCTTTGTGACGCCCAATAGGAGGAAGTACGTGGTTACCTCGTGTCAACGATGTATCGCGGGTACTGTTCTCATTTATTAATTAAAAAAGCCTGAAACACAGTTTGACAGCACAGTTGGCTTTGTTTTATCCCCTCTTCGTATCTCAACTTACATATCTTTGTTACTCTCTTTGCTTAAAATGTCATTGTTCGCAATTTTATTAAACTACTGCTTTCGATTAAACTATTGCTTAAATTCAAACTACACAGCATTTAACTATTGCTTGTCATTAAATTATTAATTGTTAAATTGTCTATTTTTGTAATTTTATTAAACTACTACTTGCGATTAAACTATTGCTTAAATTCAAACTACACAGCATTTAACTATTGCTTGTCATTAAATTATTAATTATTAAATTGACTATTGTTTGCAATTTAACTATTAAAGTATTTCTTGCGTTTTTACTTTTAAAATATTGCTTATCTTCAAACTATTAAACTATTTCTTGTCATTAAACTGTTGCGATTAAACAATATTGCTCACCATTGTTAGGGCAAGTACAGGACGAGAATTGCAGTTTTCAGTGAAGATTTTCATAGAAATCTTTTTTAGAATTTAGAAATTTTTCAGTGATCCCTAAATAAGATCAGCGAGGATTTATTCAACATGGTTCAACGTTCACTAACGTGAAGCTGAATGTTTTTGGAACAGGTAATAGAGTTCAGGATCGGCCAGTACAGTGTTGTTCTTGTGCATTCAAGTCGTTAACGATAATGATGCAAGTTTATGAAGATACTTGTTTGCTACATTCTGTTCAGTCGAAGTATGTATTTACGTGAATGGTACAGTGGTGGAGTAGGGCCTACATTGTTTTCAAAACTGAACTCCTCTGAACCATTTAAGTATAACGAAATGTTATCGCCGATACGAATATACTAAATTATTATATTATTCTTTCCTTTTTACATTTTAACAAATAAGGACTTTGTAATGCAACGACTAGTATATAAAAAGAACTAGTGTGAATGTTTTGAACTTGTGTTTATGTGTATGTTTTGAAGTCCCAAAAAAAGTATGTTAAGGAGTTACATAATTTAACAAATAGCAACCTCAAAAATATAATTTAAAAAAAACTGTTATATTTATTTGTTAACGACACTAGGAACATTTATATTTAGGCCTATTTCAAGTTTCATTAATATAGAACAATTTTCAAATTTTATCATTTTTTGGAATTTTTTGTTTTTATGGATTAAATTGAAGAAATATAATTTTCAGAATTTTGTCTGCATTTTAAACCTCCAAGTTAAATTTAAAATATGAAAATGAACCATGATCGCCTTTAAAAAATTTCCTCATTCCAACGGATTTCGAAACTTCGGATTTATGCAGTTTTTAACTCTGATTCTAATGATAAAATCAGATTTTCAAAAAAATTAAGGCAAAAACTTTTTTTAGAAAAATTTTGAATGACCGCCATTTTGAAACGTTTGAACGAATTTAGCTGGTTAACGAATTTGTCCAAGGTATTACCAAAAATCGATTTGTGTGTCATATTTGTAAAATCGAAGTAAATTTGTAAACGTGAGCGTGCTAAAACACACACACACACACACACACACACAAATTTTAACGTTCTTTTAAAAAGTAGTCGAGAGGTCAGAATCGGTATTCATTTCAAGGTTCCAATTCTAGATTATATCATAGTAGCTGCTCCAGTAGTTAATTTTGCAATGAAAATTGGCTAATCATAAAAATCTTTGAAAATTTACACAGTACTCTGTGAAATGTTTTCCGTCATCTGTTCCTAATCCGGAGTTCACTTGAGTAAAAAATTATTATTTACAAAAAAAAAAACATTTTAAACATATTTTTCATTTTAAGGACAAGGCTCAGTCATAGCTGGAACAGTATATTCTGAAACCGGTGTTATTAACGGTTTGGTGGTTTCGCATACATTAAGATATCACGTGCTCTATTAGCAAAACAAACAGAATACTGTACATTATCTCACACGCACACTGAGAAGGACTAGGTAAACATAGCCTGCAGCCGGGCTCAAGTGTTTGGGTAACAAGTGATAAAAGGATTTACTTTAGAGATAGTCGGAGAGTATATTAATATAATATATAGAACAGTTAAGTGTGGCGTGTTGATGTTTTAATAAAGCAAGAGTGTTTTGTTTGTCGAATTTCCATCCCTGAATAGTTCACCATTGTATGACTGCAAATGTGGCGTAAACCCTGAACAGTATACATTTTCTGCAGGTGCTGCTGTGGCAGGCGTGTTACCCACAAATAACCAAAAATATTAAAAGATTTGCTGAAATATTGTTTCTAAAAATTCTTTTTTATTCAGTGACGTGTTCGCCCTTGAGGCATCTTTCAGACACAGTGAAACAAAAAATTATAAGTGCGCTTATATAGTAGGAGATTGCAGTGTGTGTGGATATTGCTGGCTTTTGATACGAACCGTAAAATAAATTGATTAAACCACACTAAAATGCTGGAATTGATACGGTGCGCTATTGTAGACTTATAGAGTTGAAACTACTCAATTCAGCGGTACATAAGTCCTTAAAAAAAGGTGGAGATTGCAGGTTTTGATAATAATCTACTCAAGTGTGCCTGTATACTAATAGTCTTACAATTAGTGTTAAAACTGGAAAGGAGAAGGTAAAGAAAGAAATGTTGACAAACATAAAAACCAAAAAGGTATAAAACTAAATAATGTATAAATTTTGGAAATATGCAGACCTGTTAGTAAAAAACCTAACTTTGAATTTAAATGAACAGGCTAAATTCAACCCCTCTTTCTTACTAATGCTTATTGTTTAAGGGTTTTCCCAACTTAACTTCTTACATAGTCAATCCTTCCTTTCTTTACCTTCTCCCTTTCAGTGTTAACACCAACCGTATGTTGATGTTACACGTCCTTATTAGTCTAACTCGCACATAGTATGGACGTTAAGAACAGAAGTATTACTATATAAGCCCATTTAGTAATTGTTAACTTCACTGTGTCTGAAGAGGCCTCACGGCGGAACTTTTATGTCAGTGAATAAAAAAGAGTTTTTGTGAAACGTAGTGTTCTAATCTTTCTGGATTTCGTAGTTTCACGAAGTACCGACTGTGTGTTCAATCAATAATAATATATAGAGGTTTTGTGTTTCTGGCGATTAAGTAGAATCAGAAACAGCAGTAAACTTGAAAAACAAATTGATATATATATATATAAGTGAATTCCCATTGGGAAAATGAGCTATCGGAGCAGCCATCAAGGTCTGCCATGGGAGTCCGGACTAGGGATCTTGAAATGAAACCCAATCTTGATCTTTAGATCACTTTTAAGAGGAGCTGTTTCGTGTGTGTGTGTGTGTGTGTGTGTGTGTGTGTGTGTGTGTGTGTGTGTGTGTGTGTGTTTGTGTGTGTGTGTGTGTGTGTGTGTGTGTGTGTGTGTGTGTGTGTGTGTGATTGTGTGAGAGCGTGTGTGTGTGCGCGCGCGCGATACCGAAAAAGGTGTAAACAATATTTTATAGACTACCTGGGGTAGGGTACCCATACTACCCTAGAGTGTGGGACTCAATTTAAGTTCAAACTCAAGATATATTGCTACCAACTAAAAAAACACAAAAAACATTCCTCTTCTGTGGGCACAACTTCGTGGGAAGGTGGACTGGCTGACCTCCTACTCGTCTACAGCATTGGCTCTCCTTTCTCGATCCTCAGCCCCTCAACCTTTTCATGACCACTGCAGCGAATCCTGCAATGGCCCTCCATTTGGCCTCTGAAGCCATCAGTGACTCAAACAGATTTTCTGTATGTGTGTGTGTGTGTGTGTGTGTGTGTGTGTGTGTGTGTGTGTGCGCGCGCGCGTGTGCATTAGCTTGCACAGTTTTAGGCCTATTTGATTAAAACGGCACAACAATCGATTTTTGAGCTTGGGACAAGTTCGTTCACCACCAAAGTTAACTAAACGTCGTCGAAATTACGGCAATTTTGAAAATCTGATTTCACCGTCGTAATAATCGTTAAAAACTGCGTAAGGTAAAACTTTCAGTTTTCAAAATCCATTGAAATTAAGAAATTGTTTTGACGGCGTGTAGGTCCAATTTCGAATTTACATTGCAATTTGAAAGTTTAAAATGTAAATGTGGGCAGATTTTAATGCTGTTTATGATGGTGGAGTCATTGTTTCTTTAAGGGATAATTCCTGAACCCTGAATTGTTTTAGGATTAAATAAGAATACTCTACGAAAAATGTATAGTCTGGTATGTTACAAAGTCACAACCGTTTTCAAAGAATTTCTTATTTGAATAGAAATGAAACGTTATACTTAGGAAAATTTGAGCAACATTTTCCGTAGTGGAAGTACAACAGCGTCTGAAAGTTGAGGACCGTAGCGCATCGTACAACTTTGTTTGTTTTAAATATTACAACTGAGTAATAACTGTGACGATATAATACGGTTTGTAAAAGTTTGTATTGGCTTAAGAGTGAGGAAACAATGCAGGCATTTAGGACTATGAAATTCCAATTCTGTCAAAAATGAGTTGTATGAGGAACAAAGACAACTCGAAGAAGGATAATTTTGCCAGGATATATGATTTGGTTGTCCTGACGAATAAGCTAAACGTCACCTTTGTTCTCTTAAATTGAAAATTAAATACAAAAATTCGGAAAAAATTATTTATCCAAACGATTGGTACGCGGTATCAACAATGAAACCTTTTCACCGATTTCTGATAATATTAAACATAGGACGATTTAGTTTTTTTTAATTTTAAGTCCAAAAGCACATTGAGGCTTAATAGCCTCCCTAAATGTAAGTGTGAGGGTAAAGTGTTGAAGTCGTAAGTGTAGTGTTGTAAGTGTAAGTGTATGTTAGATTCGAGCACCGCGAGGGACGTCTAAATCCTCTCAATAGGTGCAGCTAGAATACATCCCCCCCAGGATCGTCCCTGCGGACGATTTAGTAGAATACATTTAAAACCAGTTAGCAAACAAAACATACTCGCCATTCACTTAACTGAACACAAGTTGTAAGTTTAATTCAACATTTAATTTACAAACTGTTTGATCCTGCAGGTTTTGGTATCAGGGTAGTTTGTGATAAAATAGGAACAATGCCATTCGTGCTGCCTAACACACAGTCGCGCTGTTTGAACAGCCCCTTATCAGAGTTTGCCAAACCAACCACTTCCATTGTTACAACCTACACAGTACACTAACTGAACTGTTAGATTCGACTTAAACAAAGCAATCTGTATTTGCAAAAAAAAAAACAAATTTCTATTAGATTAGTTGTGCGTTTAGCAATTAAAACCTTATATTTCGGACTCGTAGGACCAATTACCTCTAGCGTATAAACATTAAACCGTAAATACCCGCAGGGGTGCAGACCTATTGAGAGGATTTAGACGTTCCTCGCGGTACCCGAGTCTAACATACTCTTATACTTACGACTCTAACACTTTACACTCACACTTACATTTAGGGAGGCGATAATAACCTCAATGTGCTTTTTGCCTTAAAATAAAAAAAATAAATAAATAAATAAAATAAAAATAAATTGTAAATATTAATAAACCTGGTAGTTTTGTTCGTTTCCAAAATGTAGGCTAGAAAAGCGTTCATAAACACACTATCTTAAACTTAAACACTACATACACACAACGGACACTTTTTGCGTTTTCATCTTGTAATTTTGGCAGTAAAGCTTTAACAAGCACGGGCTTTAAGCAATTGTTTAATTACAAAATATATTTAAAAAATGTAAATTAATTCTGGTACATTATATCATTATCTGGTAATGTCTTCGTACAAAGGTTTCTGTTTGAGAGGCTACGCTCAATACGCAGCTGTCGTAATGGAAGGGCATTTCCGGAAGTAATTTCTTCAGCTTACCTTCCTTTTGAAACAATGACTCCACCATCATGGTGTTTAACGTCCGACTATTGTGCACACTTGGGCTAATGCAGACGATGGGATGATTTACAGCGTATGAAAATGCCAAGCCCTGGCCGGGAATCGAACCCGGGTCCTCGGGGTGAAAGCTTAGTACGCTATCAACTAGGCCACCGAGGCGGCTCACACACGAAACAGCTCCTCTTAAAAGTGATCTAGATATCAGGATTTGGGTTCATTTCAAGATCCCGAATGCGGGCTCCAATGACAGACCTTGGTGGCTACTCCGATAGCTCATTTTTTCAATGGGAATTCACTAATAAATCTATTTGTTTTTCAAGTTTCCTGATGTCTCTGAGTCTACTTTGACGTTAGAAACACACAGCCTCTCTTTATTACTATTGATTGAACACACAGTCGGTACTTGGTGAAATTCCATGACATCCAGGAAGATTAAAACACTTTTAGTTATGTTATAACGAACTATTTAGCAATACTCACTAATGCTACAACAAATGATGGCTTGGTTATAGCCGAGTGTTGTTGATAAACAGATTTTATCGTGCCGCGATTACAAACTCTAGGAAATATCGAGAAAACTTTCTGGTTCTCTTATATTTTTCAGACATCTAGTCTCACAAAATCTTGTTAGGAATCCTCGTCTAGCTGCCCTCTTGCCCCTACAAATTTTACTTGTGTTAGCACTGCAACATTCCTGGTAATATTGAATTAACATCAAAATAATTGTGCGCTTCGTATCATGATCACATTATCATCGTAAATGAAAACAGCACTTTTATAATAAGTTAAGGATTGAAAATCGATAGTAAGTCCAACCAATCAAACATTCCCGCAGTACTGCATAGTATATTAACAGTATAAAAATACTCTACGGGTTCGAATAATTTCCGTCCGTCTATTTTAGTCGCTGCAGACTGAATACGTCACATATTCGTCAATCACAATTAATCTTCCGTCGAAGTATATTCAATCCAAACAGCTGCCGTTCGCCGATCGACAGACGTTGCAATTGGGTTACAACTATACACACGCAGTGTTTTATTTTACTTTTTGTCTGTTCAACTAAGATTAGGAACAAAACCGATTCCCCGATAGCAGTAAAGTATCGATACTTTTCTTCCTTCGATATCTAGTATTTTTTTACTCGATACTTTCATTCGATATGTTTACTAATTTCAATATTTGTAATAAGGTATCGGTAAATTATTTTGTTAAGCCTAAGGAACATTATCGTTGGCTGTCTGTAGGTTCGAACCTGTTATTTCTTATTCTGATAGTTCCATTATTTACAAAGTCCCTTTGTATTTTTATACGAACTTTTAAACAAGCTATATTGATTGACCTGCATAGAGCTTAGGTCAGTAATTTCTGAGCAGTATTAGTCCCTAGGGATACATGTAGAACAACATTATTCAGAATTACTGGTTAAATTCATGGATAGGGAACTATTCAGTATGCAAATCACATGTGTGATTTGTATCTAAAGCAAATGTTAGTTATTGCTGCCAATTAATTTTTATAACTGCTGTGATTTTGTGTTGAATAGCGTTAAATGTACACGCTCGTACACTGAGAGGAACGTGCATACCTACGTAATGAAACTTAATGTTTAGACGCTTGATAGTAACAACTAGAAGAGTAAAAAGTGAAAGCGTAGAAATAATGGAGTAAAGTAAAACAATTTGTAAAGCACAACTTGTAAATACGACATGTAAATTGCAAGGAAGTTGGCTATAGTTTTTTTTTTTTGTAAGGCGAAAAGCAAATTGAGGTTGTTATTGTCTTCCTAAATGTAAGTGTGATTGTAAAGTGTAAAGTCGTAAGTGTAATGTTGTAAGTGTAAGTGTGTGTTAGACTCGGGTACCGCAAGGGACGTCTAAATCCTCTCAATAGGTGCAGCTAGTCTGCACCCCCAAATGTAAAACATTAAAAAAATCAATCAATTGCTGATTAACGAAACTGGAATTTTCTGAAAATAAGCGTTAACGATTTTTATCAAATTTACGTGAAAATATTATTGCCTGTGTACAAAATTTGAAATAATAGTGAAAAAGAAGATAATCGTGGCACACAGCTCGCTGACGTGTTAGTAGCTAAATTTTAAAAATGTATTTTTTTTAAATGTTCTAATTTTATCATCATAATCATCTTATGTTTTTCATTTCATCTACTTTGCAATTATATTGTGATTAATTTCGTTTAGAAATTTATACAAGTATCACTTTCATGATTCAATTAAATTGGTATTAATTAATCCTTTTTCAACAAAACCAATTGAAAAGCCCGAAATGATTGCAACTCTACAATAATTGCATGAAATACAGTTAGTATATAAACAAATAACTCGTTTTTTTTGTTATTGGATATGAAACAACCGCTTTAATTATATCGAAATCATGCGCTATCTGTGGGGGGGGGTTGTGTTTAAAACAAGCAAACAAAACAGTGGCGACCCATTGTGGACTCCTTTATTAACCGAAATATTGTTTTCATGTTTTAATTGGATGTCAAAGCTTTATGGATTTATTGCATGGGATTTATTCGAGTCTAGACACACTTTTGTACAGTGCGAATAGCGTTGAATGTAAAACGTTTAAGGGTGGTGCCCGGTATTAGTTCACACAGTGTGTTTTGAAGCGTTAGCTTCTTATACCGCGTTATTCACTTTGTATTTGTCACCATGGAGTGATTCGGTTTCATTGAGTAGGCTTACGAAGTGTAAGTAATGACAGTAGGGAAAGTATTACACAGACCTCCTCCACAGTTCTCAGCTCTTCTCCTTTCTTTCGTCTGCCGGTTCCGACTGAGTTGGTCGCGCGCGTATGTATGTTTTGTGCCTGTATGTACATATAACGTGCATGCTTCTCTCTTTCTCTTTCATCTCTCTCTCTCTATTTCTCTCCACTTTTCTTCTTCTCTTGTTCTCGTCTCGCGCGCATATAGGCTAATGATGTTGTGTACATTGTTTATATTGCCAGCAGCAACAGTTCAATGGTATACGGTTTATATTCAGTAATAACACGTGCGTTTGATTTTATTATTTGCAATTAAATATTTCGTAATATGAAAATCATTGTCTTTTAATTATATTATTGAGTGCAAAAATCATGTCAAATATTCATACATCAAGTGATGAATCTCAAGACGAAAAAATTAATGGATGTAAACAAAAACAAGATAATAATACCACATTCTCTTCCGAGGCAGGACAGTAAGTGAAAGTTATTTATATTTTTAAGAAGCTAACGCTTCTGTCGACAGTACCAATGGCTGTATTTTTATATTCACTTTTCTTGTTTCGTATTAAAATACCCTGTCAATAGTTGGTAAAAACGCAAAGAACACGTAGTGTAAATCAGCTGTTTTAATCGCTAACACGGGTCGAGTTGAACAGTGTTGACTTTTCCGTACGTTAAGTCGATCTTGCCCTCGTTCCTCATATAGATTACAAAAAGTTTTAAACAAATTTAAATTCAGAGCTTCGCTATGCTGCACCAGCTTTTAAATAAAAATGGAGGGAATATGTAATTGGAATACATTTGTTGGCTTCTGCATTTTTGTGACGTTTTTTGAGTTTATTAATGCACTTGTATTGTAAACTGGGTTATTGGAGCAGGTATTTTAAAGAACAGGGATCGTAAAATGTGCACTGAACATTTAACTCTAAACATATTCGGAGGAAGTGAAAAAAGTATAGGCTAATACAATTAATTGTACTTGATATCAATGTTGTATTTGATACACCCCGCAGGGGGATGCAGACTAGCTCCACCTATTGAGAGGATTTAGACGTCCCTCGCGGTACCCGAGTTAACACACACTTACACTTACAAAACTACATTTACACCTTTAACACTTTACACTCACTCTTATATGTAGGGAGGCGATAATAGCCTCATTGTGGTTTTCGCCTTAAAATAACAAAAAAAGTATTTGATACAATATATAAGTATGTAGGTAAACATAAAACATTTCAGCCTTTGCAAATTTTGATAACATTTCATTAAATCTTGTTTAACAAATAATATTTTGATTAGAGACAGCGAAACGATAGTTACACAAAAGAATTCGTTGTTTCGTTTCAAAATTTGATGATATTGTAATAATAACTCACTCTTTTTAAAATCTGTTTTCATTAACCGCATGTGGTGTTAGAATCGACATAAACTGACGTTTTGAATTTTCGAAAACTGTCTTATCCAACATACTGCATTTCCATAGTATTGCGTTTTTGTGCGAATAAAAACCACGGTTTTAACAACACAACCCGCGTCTTTCACGCAACGTTTATCGTTCTGCGAACAAAGAAGTTCAGTTCTGTTTGAAATCAACGCAAAGCGCCTTAAAATGTTCGCTTTGTGTTAAATAACAACGCCCGGGTGAGATATAAACTGTTTAAGACGCGAAGTTTTAATGCCAGATTATAAGTGTTAAAGGAAACATTACTTTTTATGTTGGTATCGAATAACAGTGCTGTTTTATAATATGCTATTAATTAATAAGTTTATTGTTTTAATTTTGTATGTAAATTTTATTTCGTTTGTGAAGCGCACGTTCGTGATGGGAATTTTAAAAGCAGAGCTAGGTATTGATTTATTTAGTTACACAATCATCTTTAGAGTTTTTTATTTGACACAAAGACAGTATAGTATTTTTCAAATTATTATGTAGGCATATTGTTGTTAAGGGCTACTGCCTAACACTCAATCCAAAGTTGGACTCATGAAAAAAGGGAACGCGCAAACGGATATGTTCATGAAAAATATGAAAATTTGTTTTCTTATCACCGTACTTCATATTTCAATATTCAAAAACTAAAATGCCAATAAGTTTAAAAAAATATTAGTACAGTAGACGGCTTGTAGTCCAGCTGCTTAGTAAACGACCTGTACGAATTTCTCGCGCATGTAGGACAATTTCCCTCCAACAGTCCAATGACACTGAGTCTGCCAATCTGAGTCTACAAACTGTTACTACTCAGCGATAGTGAAGGAAAAGTAGGAAGCTATAGTGAGAAAGTAATAACTCGACCTCTCATTCGCACATTTTTCTCTCTCCCACTGGTGTTCTTAGCAGGCCGTTTTCTAAGCGACTGACCTGTCAGTGTGTGATATTGATTTGGCAGAGTGAGGATGAGACATGGCCGCGAAGGAAACCACACGATTGTAAAAAAAAAACATTGACTTTTCTTTAACGCTACTGCATGGAAAATCGTTTAATGTAACTTACTTATGTTAAAGTAGGTATTAAGGGATTTATTTCGTTATTTATTGGCCTTCAGTTTCGCCTCTTATGATTGCTATTATACAGACCGATGTTTTGTGCGTGACTAGTACAACTTTGGCCAGAGCAATGTCGCTCACGTTTCTAAACACTGTCGACTGTAATAATTTATTTTCAATCCGAGAGAGAGGAAATAGATGACAAAGATTGATTAAAATAACCAATGTGGTTATGAATTACATAGCAAACATCTATGTCGTAACAAAAACGACACAAAAGAAGCCAGAGAATAAACAAGTTTAGGCAAAAGAAGAAGTAGAAAGTCTTACCAAGTAAAAGATTTTGAAAGGAATATTTTTTTTACTCCCGAAATGGCAAATTTTGTGGTGCAGTTACATCAAATTGAGATTAGTGATTATAATAATAATTTTTCTAAACTATAATCTTAGACAAGTATTGTATTAGGCATTAAGAATACAAAAACGTATAAGGCTGACGAGTACAATCGAAGTGTACTACATTTTTAAAGTTAATATATCTTTACGAACTGTACGGCAAATTTTGTGACGCATTGTAGTCGAATTGAAAGTAAGCAATTATATTAAATTATGTTCTTAAGGTAATTGAAGTAAATACTTCTTACGCCCAGTACGGCAATTTTTGTGGTGCAGTTATATCAAATTGAGAGTAACGCAATCGAATTAAATTCGGTTCTTTAATTGAAGTAAATACTTCTTTACGCCCAGTACGACAATTTTTGTGGTTCAGTTAAATCGAATTGAGAGTAACGCAATCGAATTAAATTCAATTCTTTAATTGAAGTAAATACTTCTTACGCCCAGTACGGAAATTTTTGTGGTGCAGTTATATCAAATTGAGAGTAACGCAATCGAATTAAATTCGGTTCTTTAATTGAAGTAAATACTTCTTTACGCCCAGTACGACAATTTTTGTGGTTCAGTTAAATCGAATTGAGAGTAACGCAATCGAATTAAATTAGGTTCCTTAATTGAAGTAAATACTTTTTAAGCCCAGTACGACAATTTTTGTAGTGCAGTGAAATCGAATTGAGAGTAACGCAATCGAATTAAATTCGGTTCTTTAATTGAAGTAAATACTTCTTACGCCCAGTACGGCAATTTTTGTAGTGCAGTGAAATCGAATTGAGAGTAACGCAATCGAATTAAATTCGGTTCTTTAATTGAAGTAAATACTTCTTACGCCCAGTACGGCAATTCGGTTCTTTTTTGTAGTGCAGTGAAATCGAATTGAGAGTAACGCAGTCGAATTAAATTCGGTTCTTTAATTGAAGTAAATACTTCTTACGCCCAGTATGGCAATTTTTGTAGTGCAGTGAAATCGAATTGAGAGTAACGCAGTCGAATTAAATTCGGTTCTTTAATTGAAGTAAATACTTCTTACGCCCAGTATGGCAATTTTTGTAGTGCAGTGAAATCGAATTGAGAGTAACGCAGTCGAATTAAATTCGGTTCTTTAATTGAAGTAAATACTTCTTACGCCCATTACGGCAATTTTTGTAGTGCAGTGAAATCGAATTGAGAGTAACGCAATCAAATTAAATTCGGTTCTTTAATTGAAGTAAATACTTCTTACGCCCATTACGGCAATTTTTGTAGTGCAGTGAAATCGAATTGAGAGTAACGCAATCAAATTAAATTCGGTTCTTTAATTGAAGTAAATACTTCTTGCGCCTAGTACGGCAATTTTTGTGGTGCAGTTAAATCGAATTGAGAATAACGCAAATAGTGTAACGCGTACTATAGTTTGCTGTAACAATATGAACTAAATACGAGTAGTCTATATATTCTACAAGTTTTGGCACTCCAATGTTCTGCAGAATTATTTTATATTTACATAGAAACAGTTAATAGCTCACCCGAGCGTGGTTATTTAGCACAAAGGGAACATTTTAAGACGCTTTGCGTTGATTTCAAACTGAATTGCACTTCTTTGTTCACAGAACGATAAACATTGCGTGAAAGGCGCGGGTTGTGTTGGTGCAATCAACAAAGATTCCAAAGGCATCTCGTTGTTTTTGTTCACAAAAGAAATATTTCTCCGTAATTAGGAAATGTTATATAAATAGTCTATGACGACAAATATTTTACTTTAAAGCATTGTTTGTTTTAAAATTTATGCTTGAAAAAATAATATTTATACTATCATATCACAAGCGGGTGTCATTGATAAACTGTCACTTTCCATAAAGTTAAGCAAATTACTTTGTACCGTGAATATTAGAGGATTCTGTAAACGACAGGGACATCTTTCACTCTTTACACTATGAGTAACAAAATAACTTTTAAATTAACGTAAGTTTAAGCATGCTGTGCAACTGGTATGCCTGTAGTTTCTGCTGTATGTTGTTGGTAGGAGAGACACGGATAGTTTCCTTTTTTCAAATTTAAAAAGTACTATGGCTAACCTAACCTGATATGGTTTTGTGTTGAATGTAAATTTGTGTATTGTTTGTGCTGTTAAAATGTTTTATTTGAAGAACAGCAAAAAATTATTGATTGAAAACGCGACAAATTAACATAGCTAGTTTTTAACAACATAACCTAAAACTTATTATAACCTATCAGCTGTTCAACGAAATCAGCTGATAGTTACGAATAAATATAAAACAACTAATCTTTTACTATAATTACTAATACAAAATTGCGCACTCGCATCATGCCACGTGCAAAATCCAGCATCACAACCAGCCCTAAAATACGATACATGTCAAAAAAGGAACAGAATTGAACGTAAAATTTGGAAAAATGCACTGGCTTTTGGAAGGAATTTCCAGTTGTCGATCATTAATAAATTCCTATTGTATCGACAAATGGATTTGCCTCTCTATACTTGCGTGATCCAACTCTGGGTTTGTTCTAAGAAAACGAATGTTAACATAATACTGACCTTTCAGAATAAAGTGCTTCGTTCTATAGTTAACTCTCCATAATATATACTTAATGACACCTTACATAGGGATCGCGGAGTTGAACTCGTGAACGAAGAAAAAAACACGCAGTCAAGCGTAAGCACGAGCATTGAATGTAAACGGACTAAACGTCAGCCACCATTATAAAAAGGATGCTCGATATTAGTGGCTGATATCCGAGTAATTGGAGTATCTGCCGCTACGAACGCTGCATGCTGAGAAAATAGACAATACAATTATCTATTTAACTGTAGTTGAACACTTTGCCGCAAGATGCCACCAGCAGCGAGCGCTCACATATCACTCATAAGGGTACCATTCTAGTACGCTGATTGCTGGACACTACAGTTGAGCCAGCTATCTGTGCGCGTGATATTTTCGCTACCAACCGCACCGAGAACGTAGTTGAGTAGATTCGCACAACTGGCTTGTTTTGCAAAGCTGGTGAGACGAAAGGCATGATATTGTCAGAAAAGAGCCTAGCCGACAGCACCTCGGCTCTTGCTGTACAACTGCAGCCAGGCATCTGCGAAGAACGAATCAAATAGATTTGATTTGTAATGGCGGCAGTAACTAATGAGTTATGTCGCAAAACGTGTTTTCGTGTCATATGGAAATTGCTAAACTCAGTAAATATTGAAAAAAATAATAATTAAGGAATCAAAATTAGCAGGTAATAAAATTAAGAAATTGTAACTAGTTTGGTTTGTATGAAGGAGCATGTTGATAACAAACGTGTATTTTGGTTAAACAGTTATAAACAATATGAAAGACAGAATGACCTTAGATAATTCGAGCACGCATTATAATAACATAGTTATGAAAATTTTGATGAAACTAGTATTACGCACGCAGTGGTCATTTTGAGGCACGTTTACAATATTCTCCTATATAAAACGTGGTTGAAATTCTTCCAACAAATTCTTGAGAATACTTCCAAACAAGCTAACGTTTTGATTGCAACACGTACAAGGAATGTTCTCTAAGTGAGTACCGTTTTAAAGCAAATAAAACAAGAATTTAAAATTTTTTATTTCACTGATTCTTAACCTATTTACAACTTATCAACGATACGTTTATCTTTGCTATAAATAACGTCTTTAAAAACTACCCGTAAATTTCTGCCGCCATTTATTTGACCTATAAAGTTACACTTTTTTTAAATGCCATGTAATTTTTGAAACGTTAATTTTGTCACGATTTCGTATATCCTTACACTAAACGCTTCTTGGGAAGCCAATTTTCTAGGAATTTCAACAAGTGCTTCAGTTACTGCTGACAGTCATTCACTTCTCTGTACATCGTGGATGTTTCTTCATTCTTATGGGGAATTCAGGCTAATTTTCGACATTTGATTATGGTAGTGTTCATCGTACACGGTGCAGATCACAAGGGATATTTTGTTCAGCAAGGTGCGGACACGTCAGATAAACAATAACAATTCCAAACGCACACATTCGGCTTGTTACTGTCACTATCTCCATCGAGGTGTTAAAATGTTCAAATTCATGGATGAAATCTCAAAAGGAAAAGGTTTAATAACCTTTTACAAACTCTGTTTCCGGCGTAGGCAGCTGAAGTGAGCAGCTGATGGGCTTAGCGATCACACCGTACTGCTCTCACTGGTCTACTCAAGACACACACACACATTCACTCTGCATAGCTTGGCTAACTCTAAAGTGTAGCGATTCTTACTGATGGAATCAATGACACTGGCCTAATGGTGTATCAAACGGAGCCCTGTGAGACCTGGTGACCTCTCAGTATAGCCGTGCATAGAGGGCTCTGTATGTGCGGACCTCATTTCCTCAGCTACTTGTAGGTGTGTCCATAAGTAAGAATTTAAAACAGAATGAGCGGGAACTCTCTGAAAAATAAAAATGTTGGCCAAATGGAGCAGAACCACCGTAATGGGGGACAAGAGAAAGATATATTGAAAGGGAATTAGCAGATAAAGCAACTGCAAGCACCTCAATCAGGAAATGGAAATTCACCAATTAAAAGTTATGGAGCTACCCATATTGAACCTCTCTAAATCCTAGTTTTTATGAAAAGACTAGGTTAGGAGAAAGTGCTGTAACTGACCATCTCAAAAATATAGAAAAGGAGCGCAATAGATCTACGAGGTCGCTGTGCAATAATAATCCTATAAAGTCATTCATTCATTTAAGGATTTGTGGTGTATAAAATGGAGCCCTAGGATATCTGGCGACCTCCCAGTGTACGTTAGCCTTATCCATGTATGCAGGGCTCTGTAGGGGCGGACCTCATTTCCTTAGCTGCTTGTGGGTGTTTCCATTAATAAGAATATAAAATGGAATGAGCGGGATCTCACCGTAAAAGGTTGACCAAATGAAGCAAAACCTCCGTAGTGAGGGTGAAGACAAATACAACCTGAAAGGGAGTTACCAAAGCAAGCATCTGCAATCACCTCAATAATGAACTCGGAAGTTAACAGTTGGAAGTGGAAGAGATACCCTTGAATCTCCAAATCCTATACTTTATGAAGTGACTAGGACTAGAAAAGGAACCGTAAATGAGCATCTCAGGAATGTAGAAAAGATCACAGTAGATTTACAAAGATCACAGTGCAATAGTAACCCTACAAATTCATTCATTCATTCAGACAACCTCTTGTCTGTTAGTATCATAAGAAATTAGATGTAAAACAATAAGTACTTTGTAAGCCCTTCTGAATACAATACAAATTTTTAAACTAGCTGTGGTTTTATTTGCATTAAACAGAGCTTACTTTCTGAACAGATATTAGGTAATAACATATTTCAAAGTAATATGTTATATATTACTAAATATCTGTTTACAAAAATATTATTATTGAAAATATTCTAAACGGTACTTTGCTGTGTATTCATGCAGGTAAAAATACAGCTGTACTTTTGTTGCATAATTTCCCCTATCCTTTCTTTAATAGGTGTGACTTAGTTTTTGTTGGGCTTTTAACACTGACAATTAAGTAATGTTTAGTAGGGTTTAGCGTTTAGGTTAATCCTGTAGGCAGGTTACCCAGTGAGGTAACCCGGCATCTCTAACTAATAAGTCTAGAGTTACTGGAGTACCAAAGACTCTTTAATTGAAGTAAATATTCTTAATACAATATAAATGACGGGTCTGCAACATGCAAATGAAGACGAATCTGTCTCACACACGATTTCCAAAAACTGACAACATAAAATAATATCACGTAAATTACATTTGCTTTTACGTTACCCCGGCAAAATCATTTCAAAATTCGGTCATTAAAATTTTTAGAAAAATCACAATTATTGTTAACTTGTACTTAAAAAAAAATTTTTGCAATCAAAATCAGCATGAATATCTCTATAACTCATGATTTGAAGTTTCATTATCATCAAAGTTTGTGTGTGTGTGTGTGTGTGTGTGTGTGTGTGTGTGTGTGTGTGTGTGTGTGTGTGCGCGCGCGCGCGCATGCGTGCGTGCGTCGTTTTTGGTAAGAAGTTGTTAACAAGGTCCGGTAACCAGCAAAATTCGTTCAACAATTTCAAAATGCGGCCATGTTACCGTTATAATTTTTCAACTATTTCGTGTTGTTTGTTTTTGAAAATATGATCTCATCGTCGTAATAAGTGTTAATACTCGTACTGCATAAATTAGCTTTTGAATTAAGAAATTTAATTTTACTGCGTTCTGGTTTCGTTTTCTAATTTCTGTGTACTCTGAAAGTTTAGAATGCCAATGTATGCAGGTTTTAATGCTGTAATGAATTATGTTTCAGAAACAGAGTATGGTGGAAAATTATCTATTCGCTTATATCACGTCAGCGAGACAGCTGGTGCCGCGATTACTTAATATTTTACGTGTCCGCCATTTTAATTTGAACTGGCCGGGTAACGAACTATTAGCGAAAATCAGTTTTCTTGTTAATTTTAAATCGGTTTTCGCTATAATTGCAAATGAAATATGTTAAAATACACACAATCAGTTGTGTACAATTTATGAAGTTTAACAATGTGATATTGACAAATTGTGTGTATCATGTTTTATTGAAAGTAACAATATATTTATTTTAATTTTTCTGATTTTCCAGGTAAGCTGGTGAAAGTGAAAAGTTGAATTTTACAAAAATCGTCATTTGACATCGTTTATTACAACAGGTAAAATTAATTGGTTTACATTACAAAAAAAGTATTCAGTAAGTATATAAAATTGAATTATATGTATTTGATATACAATATCAATATCTTAGTGCCAATACTTGTTTTAATTTTATTCAGATGTCGTAACAGTTTGTAAGTTAAAATTACAACTCGTTATAAGCATTGAATATAAACGGACTATAAGTACAGCTACCATTATAAAAATTGTGCTAGATATTAGCGGTTAATTTCCGTGTAACTGGACTGTATGCCACTAGGAACGCTGCATGCTGCAAGGACAGGGAGTGGAGACTTATCTGTTTAACTGTAGTTGAACACTCTGCCGCAAGATGCTACTAGAAACGAGCACTCACAACGCTTTAGTAGGGGTTATCATTCTAGTACGTTTTATATTAATTGTTATGAGCTGTGAAGAAAGTGAGATTAGATTAAGATTAAAATTAGTTGTCCTCTTTGTCATTAATAAAGAGTCTGGAGAGCGCCTAAGTTATTGAAACAGACTTTCAATAACCGTAGTTCAAGAAGTGATTAATAATGGTTTTTTACAATACGACAGTTGTAAACTTCTTTATAACTTTACAAAATAACCAATTTTAATAACTTTTTGACGTACCGTTTAAGCGCTGTAAGTTTGTTATATATTTTGCATGTTCCTTGGTTTATATTGGTATTGGAAAGTCGGCTAATGATCGTAAACGTTTCCGAACAATAAAATTCTGTTCGCGCAACAGTTGAGCAAGAATTCCGAAAAATACGCGCGCGATGACACTACAACATTTATAAATAATTGTTTTTTTAGTAAACAGGCTAGTGGAATACATAATGTATCAGCTCCTCTGGCATTTTGGCGTATATTTTATTCAACCCTTTCTAAGAATTCAATCTTGTTTTATACAGCGCCATATTCGATTATTTCCAACGCTATGTAAATGTAATTTTCTTTCACAAAAGAAAGTACGTATTTAAACTGTTACAAAAAATAAAAACCAATCACTGGTGTGTGTTTAGACGCTGTACGTTGTTCTGCGGCCTGTATTTGTAGTCGAAATATGTGTTTTATATTTGAGTCTATGTAGATTACTTGAGACATTGTTTTCGGTGTTTATACAATGCGTAAAAGGTTTGTGGTACAGCAATTAAATAACACCCTTATCCACTACTTATAATAATTGGATTTTTAGCGAATTTCCAGTGGAAAATCAACTATTGTAGCGCCATCATAGTAAGACTCAGATCCTGGAAGGTTGTTTCGAGTAGTAACATTGTTCCGACGTTTCTCCAAAATCGTTCACAAAATGCCGTAAAAGTGCCAACGGTTGCCGCAAAAGTGCCAATCAGTTCTCAGTTAAGTCTCATTTCAGTTCCGATCTCGTTTCATTTCAGTTCGGAAAAGTCAGTTCAGTTCTTTGTACAAAATTCTCCAGTCCATGCTCCATTTCTTTTTAAGGTCATTGTCATAAGATGAGCTTAGGCTATTAATTTCGGATTTTACCATCGCCTTTGTAGCCTTTTTGTCTTATTTCTGTTCCTTAATAGCAGAGTGTAGGCAGCTTCCCCTAATGTTTGCACTGTGATAGCGTGCGGCTGTTTTGCTCCACAAACACGGTGAAGTTTTATAAATTTCAATGAACTCTACAACAAAATCGTGACCCTTGGACACAGTGACAGTTGCGACACGCTTTGGGCAAGATTTTCAAGAGAACTGACGTGACGACGTGAGCGAACGGACTGAGGCATTTAGGATTGTAAGAACTGAAATGAAACACACAGGTCTGTCCTTTCCGCCAGTTCCGGTCTCCGTTTCAGTTCTCCTTTCAGTGTTTAATTTTTACATGTAGGAAGAACTGACAGTTTGGCTGAAACTTAAACTGAACTGACGACTGGAATGACCGTCTAAAAGGACCCCAAAATATTAGTTATTGCTGGTGAAAGAGAAGAACCCATAGAGGCAACATAGGTTTTTACACACTCACGCAGGCGCACGCGTACACGCACACGCACACGCACACACACAAGCACGCACACACACACACACACACACACACACACACACACACACACACACACACACACACACACACACACTGTGTTCTGAAGGCTGTGATTGCAAGATGAGTGATGTAAAGAGGCATTTCACTGTATTCAGTAAGATTCACATACAGGAACATCGGGAGAAAAGACTAGGAATTAACTTTTCAGACGTACGTATTACATATTGTGTTGAATGTACAAACATAATCCAAGAAAGAAATCCCCTGAGACGAAATTGTTTTGAAAACTTCGTTTACAAATAACACTATTAAAATATTTAAGACTGGAAGAACAGGCTTTTCGTTAATTTAAATTCCAACCAAGTAATGGAATGATCATCTGACGCCAATCCCGGCTAATAATATTTCCGCCCCTGTCCCCTTCTCTTGTCTGTTGCTTTTCTTGAATTACGGAGGAAAATAAACAAGTTTTTGTTACCGCCAAACAGATACATTATTATCTGTCGTAAAGAAATCATCTGTCATAGGCTATTGATCATTAGTCGCGACCGTAGACGACTATCTGACTGCGCGAATCTAGAAAAAATATAGGTTTCAAATAATTAGTAACATTCATAATATTGCACGAAGCTGTGTCTCTGACGTGAACGTAGCGAATTTCCAAAAGAATTTTTTTTTACCTTATACTTTTCTGAAACTCTGGATTCACCTTTATAAACCGGGTTAAAATCTGCATATATTAGCGCTTCAAACTTTAAAATTGCATTGAAGATACGAAGATGAACCTGACCGCCGTCAAATAAAATTTCTTAGCTTCAGCGGATTTTAAAAATTCAAAACGTTGATTTACGCAATTTTACGTTGATAGTGAATCGGGATTTTCAGAAGTGTTCAGCAAGACAAACAAAAATCATGAATTTTTAACCATTATAAAAAGGTTAAGTTTGAATTAAGTCGGACTAAAATTGCGAAAGTGATTGTGTGTGATAGTGCTGAAACACACACACACACACACACACACACACACACACACACACACACACACACACACACACACACACACACACACTTTATACTCTCGAGCCGTAGTTTTTAAATTCTGCTGCAATCGCTTGAGCTAATATATCGCTGCACAGCTCTAATATCGGACTAACATTTGTATAAAACGGATGAATCGATTTTGTGTAATTATGCCGATTTTCCGTGTTGTTTCCAATCGTTGCCGTATTTTCCTCCATGGTTTGACATGCTGTTCCCTAATGCATTTCCTTACCGCACCTCTTGCCACTCTGCGACTAATCCTGCTTGCGGGTTCTGATCCCACAAAGCAAGCAGCGGCTCCTTTTAGGCCATTAGGACTGCTCTCTCGATCCTTAGCGCACCATGAGCAGCTGCCAGGACGCAGAAGTAGCGGATGGAATCTCACACCAGTTTGGATGAAATTTCTGAAAACCTGTGAGCCTTATTTGTCGACGATCTACCTGAGAGTAACAGAGTGTTCAACTTCTGTAGTCCTTTTAATTCTCGTTAGGACTCGTTGGTCGATTTGGTTAAAGCACCGGTCAGTCTGCTGCACACCTCAAGGTTCTTAGTTCGAGCTGCAGTTACTGTTGTTGCTTTACCCTTACCGTTAACGCTGATCCCTCGTCCTCATTTAGTCCAACTCAGGGTTTCTCAATCTTTTTTCTGCTTCGATCCCATAAATATTTTTTTTATATCATAGACCCCTCCCATATTTTTACAATATCTTGCACAAATATCGCCACAAATAAAGCTTTTATTTTGAGCAATTCAGTATTTGAGCAATTCAGTATTTTGAACAATTTTTTTAATAATTTGTATTTTGTATTATTAGATATACGTTAAAGATATAATTATTCTACAATTAAAGATATAAATTATTATTTTGCTTAGTAGGATGCATTCTTATAATATGATCTCTCATCTTCAATGGTTTCATATAATCGTTAGAGAATGTTTTCTTGCAGATTAAACTTACTGGGAGAGATCTTTCCCTGGAGACGCAGTAACACCATTCTAAATATTCTTATTAATATTGCCGACAAGAATATTTTCAATTATTATCGTTAAATAACCTGCACGTCTCGAGCATAAATGGCATTTATTTCATCGGCCCCCTCCCAATAGACCCCTCGAGTAGACCCTCAGGGGTCCACCTGGTCCCCGTTGAGAACCTGTGGATCTAACTGGTATAACAATCAATTCGTGGTCATGTCTAGCTTATTAAAACCATCTTTTAAAATAAGAACTGCTCCTCATAACACTTACTATAAGAGCACTTTATCTTCGGTCAAAATGAAAACGCGTGCGCTGACATAATATTGTATATCGTAACACAACAGCTGACTATCATCACCACGTGACCTACTGAACTTCAGAAGTCAAATAAATGTCTATAAATAAGCCAGCTAATTACTGAATGCAATTACAGATCAATGGTTACGTCGAGGGTCAGCTGTGTATCGTACTTCCTCTATGCACAGGTCAACACGTAATAATCTTTGAGTTGGCAAAAAAATATTTTCGGTGATGTTCGATAAGTAGGGTTAGATTTAGGCGAGTCGGTCCAGTTACAGCAGGTCATCAAACTTTTAGACACTTGATTGTTATTTAATCGATAAAGTCAATATAATTACTATTGGTTTTGATCTTTGAACATATCGTTTTACAAGTACAGTAGTTATTGACTACGAGAAGATAATTATACCACGCTCAACCAAGATGAGTTTTCGTTATTCTCGTAACGTTAAAGTTTAAAGTTGGTACGTTGATAAAAGTAGTTTTTCAATCTTTTCGGTAAAAATAATTTATAAACATTTATCAGCTGTTAATGTGAGACAAATATCACAGTAACCTATACCGTTAATTAACATTAGTCTACAGGGAATAGATTCAATATGGCCGACAGGGTCTACAAACTCCTTCAGTAGCTGAAATACCTGTCTGAAATTATTATTAATTTGAACACGGCTTATTCAGATAGAAATCTTTGGAGTTTATATCGTGTCATTTTAATTTGAAAAATTGCCTTCATTATTCTATTTTTGTCTCTGGAGTTTTAAGGAGATAAATGGCCTTTTTTCAAAGCGGGTGGGAAAGTTAAGCCCTGGTTTTATGCCTGGATTTTGCAGGTTTATTTAAATTTTATTTTAAGGTAATTATTTAATTTATCAATTTGCGGATCAAATTCAAGAACCCGTTAGTGGTCAGAATTCGTGTTTGCATTTTATGGAAATTTTAATATTTTAAACGTGAATTTGTGGACGTTTAAATTGCATAGGTGAAATCGGATTTCCAAAAGTACAACATTAACTTCTGGATTTTGTTAATGTTTTGGAAGTCATTTTTAATCATATGTCCGGATTCTTTGAAAGTTTGTGTAAAGTTCGATTTTCGCGTAAATGTTCGTTCACGTCAGTTAGTGATTGGAAATCAGTTATCATAACGGCAGCGATACAGCTGCGTGCAGCGACTATAGCGAGATTTTCCGGTGGATATTAAGTTGAATCGGCTGCCTTTTATTAGGATTTTTTTCCAAAAACAAAACGTGGAAATAGCTGATCGATTAATACGTAAAGAATTTGCTTTGATAGTTAAGGTGAACTATTTAAATGATTTATTGAGTGATGCATGAGTGTTTCTTATCGATGAATTGTTTACCGTTCAAATTATACAAAATAAAGACATGTATATTTTTTTAAAAACCTTATTATCAATATTACCAATAAAGTTGTTGTAATACAATATTCCGCTGTAAGCTAAGTACTAAAAACTAATTACTATATCATATTATTATTATTATATAATACGATCTTGAGGTTCCAACTGCCGATAATGAAGTCAAAAAATTCGCTAAAAGTCACGAACATCAACACGCTACATCAGTTTCGAAGCCTTGCAGCTACTGACTGCAGGAATATCGGTAATATTTGAACAAATTTTGGCGGAGAATGTGGTAAATATTGCACAAAATTTGTTGAAGAACACTGTTATAATTAGAAATTAAAAATTAAATAAATAAAAAAGAATTTACTGAGCAAAGCAAAGTCACTTGTTTCAACTCGACTGTTCGTCATTTGATTTGCGTGTTTGTTTGCTAACACAGTTTTGGCCAAACGCATTGACCGATTGTTTTGAAATTTGGTATGAAGGTACCTTTTATTAAACCCGAACAACGAGTTGCGAGGCTGTTTCTGACTTATTTTCGTTTCAAGATGGCGGCTTCTGACTTACGATGACGAGTAGCCTATACGCATTGACCGATTGTTAAGAAGTTTGGTACGATGGTACCTTGTGTAAGTCCAAACGATGTGTTAAGATTTGTTTGTCTTTCCTAGATGACGAATTCACAGTTTTGGCCAAACGTTTTCTAGATGACGAATGTGTTAAGACATTCACTTTCTTTTCTAGATTTGGCCAAACGTGTTGACCGATTGTTAAGAAGTTTGGTACGATGGTACCTTGTGTAAGTCCAAACGATGTGTTAAGATTTGTCCCCATTCACTTTCTTTTCTAGATGACGAATGTACACAGTTTTGGCCAAACGTGTTGACCGATTGTTAAGAAGTTCGGTACGATGGTACCTTGTGTAAGTCCAAACGATGTGTTAAGATTTTCCCCATTCACATTCTTTTCTAGATGACGAATGTACACAGTTTTGGCCAAACGTGTTGAGATTGTTAAGTTCAAAATGTTTGATTTGTACGATGGTACCTTGTGTAAGTCCAAACGATGTGTTAAGATTTGTCCCCATTCACTTTCTTTTCTAGATGACGAATGTACACAGTTTTGGCCAAACGTGTTGACCGATTGTTAAGAAGTTCGGTACGATGGTACCTTGTGTAAGTCCAAACGATGTGTTAAGATTTGTCCCCATTCACTTTCTTTTCTAGATGACGAATGTACACAGTTTTGGCCAAACGTGTTGACCGATTGTTAAGAAGTTTGGTACGATGGTACCTTGTGTAAGTCCAAACGATGTGTTAAGATTTGTCCCCATTCACTTTCTTTTCAAGATGACGAATGTACACAGTTTTGGCCAAACGTGTTGACCGACTGTTAAGAAGTTCGGTACGATTGTACCTTGTGTAAGTCCAAACGATGTGTTAAGATTTGTCCCCATTCACTTTCTTTACAAGATGAAGAATGTACACAGTTTTGGCCAAACGTGTTGACCGACTGTTTTGAAATGTGGTACGAAGGTATCTTGTATAAAGCCCGAGCTGCGTGTGTGTAAGCTATTTACCCATTTACTTTCATTTCCAGATGACGACATATGATTTAACGATAAGAATGTAGTTGCTGCTATTTCCTGTAATACTGGTGCAATGGCATGACCTATCGTAATTTTTACAGCTTCATGGAGAAAGAGAATAAAATTTCCTATGAAGGTGGTACAGTAAATTTTTCCTAAATATTACAGTTGCCGGTTAAATGGAAAGGTTTACGAGCGCATCAAAGCGCTGTCTTGGAGCGCTTTGCATATTAATTAAAAATACACTGCGCGATCGACTGTTCTGTGAACTACTAGTGATAATAAAATATCGATGTTCCTTGATTAAATGGAATCCTTGAATGATTAGCTAATTTCATTGTTCATCTAAGTGCATAGCGTGTTTGCAGTGAAATTTGGGATGGACTCAGCGAGTCCATAATACGCAAAGCGGGCAAAAATGTTATCCAATATGCATTATTGTTAGTATATATGAAAGTCAAATAGTAACAGATTAAGAAAACAAATTAAAGGATTTAAAAATCCGTAAAACTATACAGTTTATAGATTAACTATTGTTAGTATATATGAAAGTCAAATAGTAACAGATTAAGAAAACAAATTAAAGGATTTAAAAATCGTAAAACTATACAGTTTATAGGTTAACTATCTTTGTAATTAATCCCAATATTATTAACCATTTTATAAAACCAAACAAAGCTACGATAATCCTTTCTATTGCAGCTTAGGGATGCCGATATTATCAGCTGATATTAGCGTAACGGATTTGTATTGGTTACCAATTCGTATAGGTAATTGCATTAATTATTCCACCAATCAGAAACAGGCTATTGTAATTAAATCCTTTTGTCAGCTACCCAGTAAGTAAACATTTCTTATAAATTACTGAACGAGGGAAGCGAGGCGAACCTTTCGGCATTTAGTTTGTGAGTTTGTTTGTTACGAAATTTTGACCAAACTTATCGACCGATTGATTCAAAATTTAGTTCAAAAGTACCTTTTATCGGTGTACCTGTTAAATTTTTTCCATTCGCTTCAGTTTCAAGATGGCGGTCACTGATTTAACGATAAGTGTAACTGATGGCTGTTTCTTGTAATACTGGGTGAACGGCAAGACCTATATTACCGCATCATTGAGAACGAGCACAACACTTCCAATAAAGTTGGTCCAGTAATATTTTTCCTAAATATTACGATTACCGGTTAAATTGGCGGTTATAGCACTGTCTTGGAGCGGTGACCGGGCAATTAATTCGGAACTTACTGCGAGGTCTACTGTTCTTTGAGCTACTATTTGTATTGTAATTATACTCGTAAAGCACAATGATATTACAAAGTATGGAACCAAAAATTTGGTAATACTTTACAGTGGTAACAGCTGCTTGCTTTTCCATATAATTGAATATTACTTGTTTAGTAATTAATTGAAAATTGTCTCTGTAGCTGGTAGCTACGGTAACGGAAGTTTCAAATGGAATCATTTTTGTTGGCTTTACCATTATTTGTAGTGTTTTGTATTTGTTGTTATTATTATTTATTTTTTGGGAGGAATGCATTCTTTGAGAAGTTATAACGCTGTCACTGACCCCGCGGAGAAAACCCCATTATAATTTCTCAAACACGTTTTGGGCAGTCGTTAGAAATGTTCCGTAGTGAAACTGAATAATTTCAAATGGGGTTCAAGGATAAAACTATGGGGGTGGCGGGCCACTGTTCCCCAACGCACCCCTAAAATCGCTATGAATATATCTGTTTATCAAAACTAAAAGAGGTATTTGTTCACGATCTGTAGCACTGGTGCTAGGCCTCACGTGACCTGAAATGTTCCCAAAGAAATCCTTTGCCTCTAACCCCCCATCAATTATTTTTTTATTAATTATAAATCATTATTTGAATCTAAAGTAAACATTATTCACTTATACTGGTTTTTTTGTAAATATATTTGTAAATTAAACAAATAAATTCAATTACGCCCGAGGAGCGCCTAGTGGCGTGTACCTACGATTGGTATCTAATGGCATATACCTTCCAAGTTATACCTTCCATGTCGAATTGTTATTACTGAACTGTGTATACAGTAAAAAAATAATAAACATGAATATTGTGAACAAATATAAAAGTAATAAACAACAATAAACACTGATACCGGGACAATACGAATGAGGATGAACGAGCTACATTTAACAGAATTAGTGTCAGCGAAGCGATAAAATATAATGAACGCCGACAGCCGCGAATGGAAGGAATATATGAAGCTGATTTAAAGCAATAGTCTGTGTACTGAAGTGAGTTGTGTTTAGCCGATACTGACAGTAACGATATATTTGCAGTTTGGCGATAGGTTTAGTTATTAGAGTTAGATGTTATATTTGTGTTTTTCTATGTTCATATTAAAAAAAATATCGCTGCAAATAATTTTTTTATTTATGTGTTAGAAGCGAGTTTTCGAGAATTTTTTCATATTTTGAATTTCACCAACACAATGAGCATTACAATTTGTACATAGGCTATTTGTATTACAATGAAAATACGGAAATGAACCGTGACCGCACATTTCTTAATTTTCGTGCTTTCATCGGAATTTAGAATTTAACGGTGCCACTTATTTAGGCCGCATCCACCAAATGTGGAGCGGAGTTACACTGATCGTTCCGGACTACGCATTTAACCTTAACTCTTTTTTTATTGTAAGTGGTCCATTGAAAGCGTAGCGGAGTCAAGCGGCGTCTTTGAAACAGCTCCGCTTGGCTCAGCGCAATTTTGTGGCCGCTGACCTTATTCAGATTTCAACTCTGATTTCGAAAACGTTTTAAGAAGTTTTGCTAAATAACGAACTTATCCGTGGTATTATGAAAATAAAAATGACTTAAATTATGGTAACAAACTTTCAAAATACGGGTACATTGAAAACTTAAAAAAAAAACGAAACTGACCTTTATCAGATAATTGTGTATTTTGAAGTGTATTTGAAAAATTTTAAATGCTACATGCTTTAGCTCAGAACGTTGTTTATATCAAAGCCCCGAGTCTGTATCGTACCATAACGTCATTTTGCTTACTTTCCGATGGGAATTCGCTAATAATCTTAGCACTTAGTTGCTTTGCTCACGTAATGGAAGCTAACATTACATAAACAAAATAGGCTAGTTTTGCGCAAAAATGTATTTAGAGATTAGCTTGGGCACGCTTATTGTCCAGAAAAACCGTTCCTTGTTTTAAATTGGCGGCTTTTTATATCTTTAATTATAATTTTTTAATAAAAATTATCTTTTTTGTTATGTTTTGTGTCGCAAAAAATACATGGTGTTATCTTTTTATGTTACTTGCACTTCACAGTAACCTTTTAAACTGATTTATCGCAGCGTAAATAAAGCTGAAATTTCGGGGTGGTTTTTTGCGTATATCCTAGGCGCGCACTTCAAGTAAGGGATGTTTTAAAAAACTTCAACCGAAAAGTGGTGATTACTCGTAAATAAGTAAGAGTCTGTTTCTTTTAAAGACTTAAATAATTCGACGTAAACACCTTCTTTAAAATGTATTTAGTTTCCAGTTTAATCTTTTTAAAGAGTTTTATTTTTTCAAATAAATGTAAAATTTGTTGAAAATCAGTGCAAAATGAAGTCGGAATATGTATTGTGTGTCAACAGTCAATATGACACTCACGTGACTATATAGTCTGCAACGCTCACTGATTCACTGACATCTACTTTTCAAGAAGGATTGCGGCATTTTGCATGGTGTTCCCTCTTATCCTTTAGACGGGTACTGAGAAAACTTTTTAAAAATTGCAAGCTCTAAATGGGTAAAGTAAGGTTGTCTGTAAGTTGTAAACAATATTTAATCTAAATCAGACTCAGAGTAATACTTTTTAAATTATAAATTAGTTAATTTTCAATTAACTGTTTTTTAAAAACTTATTAAAACCTAGGTGCTCGGCACAAGGTAGAAGGACGCAAGTTACTTAGATTTAATCAACTTATTCAATTTTAAAAAGACTTTAAAGTTGCACAAACCTTAACTTATAATTATAATTTCAGAAATTTATTGCTCTGTCTAAAACAACAGAGGTTCTAAAGCACACAGTCCGGTGTTCTTTGTTATGAAGATTGTAATTTTTTTCTCAAAAAAACCGATTTGTTTTTCTTTACTTGTTTTTCAGTTGATTTGTTCAATTGTTTTTCAGTTTCTGTTGTATTAAGTTTTTTTCAATTTCTCTTGTTCATTTGTTTTCCAATTTGTTTTGTTCAATTGTTTTACAGTTTGTTTTGTTCAACTATATTTCATTTTGTTTTGTTCAATTTGATTTACTCTATTCTTTTTCAATTTGTTTTGTTCGAGTTTTTTCAGTTTGTGTTGTTTGTTTGTAGTGTGTTTTGTTTAATTAAAAGACAATTTTACAAACCAGAAAGCTTCGTAAGAAGAACGGTTTTTTTATTTTTGTTTTTATTATTCTTATTTTTTTAACTTAAAACGTTCTCCAACGTCTTCCTTTTTTCCTAGCTTCCATTTTTCTCTGTTCGTCCACAGATCTTGATCCAATCCACTCTCTCTCACTTCATTATCAATTCCTTCCCTCCAACTAAGTCACCTCTTTTTCTGCGACCATGTGGGTACGAAAGTCGATTTTCGACCAGTCTGTGGATACGACCAAACCATCAAAAGTGGTTTGTCTTAATGTCGTCTACAATGGAGTGCTTTGCATTCATGATTTCATAGATTCTAAAATTGCTTATCTTTTCCCTTTTCGACTGACTTGCAGCTTTTCTCCAATAGTCCATCCCTTTAGCTTCAAGACATTTTTGTGTTTTTTGTTCCAGTGGCCATACTTTGCTTCCATATGTGATTATACTTTTTATAATTGTATCATATATTTTATGTTTATTTATTTTCCATATCTGTTGATCCCATGTGATGCTGTTCAGTATCCTTATTTCTCTTCTCCCCAAGGTGTTTCATTCTTTTATCGCCGTGTCCAAGAGTCCATCACTCGTAATTGTCATTCCCAAATTCTTGTAAGTTATACACCCTTTGATTTGTGTGTCGTGTTCCAATAGAAGTTTCTTGCTCTGCCGTCCAATGCATGTACTCCGTTTTGTTTAGGTTTACATTAAGTGTCCAAATATCATATTCTTCTATTGATTTTCCACTCATATTATACATCCTCATAATCGTGCATTATAACTATTTGGTCATCTGCAAAGCAGAAGGTGTATAAGGTGTCGTTTAGTGGTAAACCCATTCTCTTACACTTGCGTTTCCAGTTGTGCACAACCTTTAAACATTTTGTTTTCTATTTTTACTTTTTCTGTTATGTTTTCATACAATGTTTTGGCTGTCCTTAATAATGTTATTCCTATATTAGTATTTTCTAACTTTATACATTTTTGGAAATCTGTCGAAATGCGTTCAAACAGTTTTTCTGTTCCTTACTTAACAGGTTCTCGAAGAATGTTTCCAGGACTAGGTGTTTCCCATTTTTAAGCTGTTTACATTAAGTTTTTTATTTCGGCAACGGGTGTGTATACTTTTAAACTCGCTTGTTGGGTTTATTAAAAAATTTTCCCTGTTCTCGCTGAGTAATATACTTAAATACTCGTCCCATTCTTTTAAGAAAGTTATTTTTATCAAAATTTTTAATGTAGTGCTTTGATTGCAATATTTCGTGTAATCCAGCAAGAAAACCTAACTTATTTCTGGATGAAATTCCCTTTAGTCTTATAACGGTGATTAAATTATGTATTTTTTTTAATTCGTTACAAAAAAATCACTTTGTTTTTGGGACAGACAAGCTGCCGAAGTTCATCGGCCCTTCGTCGCAGCTGTTTTTAACAGACGTGTTATCAGGATTTGTGTCGAGGAATCAAAAAGCTCTGATTGAAGAGAGATAACCTTTGTCGTGTAACAATTTGATCGAGTCTTCATACAAAAAACACATTACGACGAGTTATTTGTGATTATCTGAGTACACAGGTCAATGGGTCACAAGATTAACTAATTAGTCAACGTTGATTTCATGACGAAACAACAGACCTGATCTATTTACTAATTTTTTTGTTTTGCTTTTTGCTGAGGTCCATACTTTATTTCAGTTAAACTAATGAGGGCGAAGCATCGGCGATAATAGCAAGAGAATAGCTTACGGTAGCTCTAGTATCGAACGTACGACCTTGAGTTGCGCAAGTTTGATCAATCTCGGTCACACTTGCACTGATTACTGCGGTTAGACTATTGAGGGGTCGGTTAACCACCCCATGAGGGGTCGGTTACGGTGAAAGCCACGATAGTAACTGCGTCTCGAACCCACGACATTGATGTGCGCAGTTCAGAAACGCAGCAGAGAGACCGGTGTTTTAGCTACATTTGCCATCAAGCTCTACAACAATTTATTATTTATATAATGCATATAATTTGGGATTATATATATAATTTGTTTTTAAGTCCTTTTTTCGAGGTTCCCTTTAATTCAGAAGAACACTGAGAATAAACAAAATAAAATATTTCAGTTTTCACTTCTTTATTTGGTAAGAAATTTAGTTAACCTTAATAAAAATTATATGTTCTCTAAATCGGTTTTAATCATTTAGATAAGAATGTAATTCTTAAGTACCCAAACAAAACGTATTGACCGCTTTGTACTTTGAGTAATAGTAATAATAAATGAAATTGAACGGTTAAAGGGTTTATATTCGTATATGCACCGAAATTTGAAAATTTAAGATGCAGATTAATTCAATTTAGGCAACTGTTCACATTAAAGTGGAGTTCTCATTTTTACTGGAGTACAAGAATATAATCTAAGTTGAAAGATAAAATTAATGATTTGTTTAAGGTTTTCAGTTAGCAGTGATATTAGTTCGGAATGTTATTGATATTACTTTGTGTTCTTGTGTTAGTTAAAATACTAATTAGGATAGCGTTGGCAAGAGAACTGATTATTTATTTATTAAAACTGTGCGCATTCCTCAGTACGTTACGTTTTCAACACAATCCACAGGTGAATCTAGGTTACCAATCCGATCTGCGTTGTACGATTCTGCAATGGGATCATTGAAGCGAGTCGGTGCCCCAATCAATACGCGGAGGGAGCTGGTACACCTGAATGAACAGCTGTCGTATTTTACTTTCCCGTAATGTGTATGCTTCGCCTAACAGAATCAATTCCTCGGTTTTATTGTTCGGACAGCCCACCCCGAGATATGAAAGTACGGGACGAGGGGATACTTTTCTGCCCGTCTTGTTTAGCTTGGTTCCCGAGAATTTACGGACTTGAGGATTGTTGTTTGGTTTTATTTGGGCGGCTGTGTAATCAAGCGCAGGAAACATTGCAAAAACTTTCTGACTTCTTCAGTGCTTCACCCTTACTGCAAATCTGTTTCTGAAAAAAATTCAAAAAAATGACATAATTTCTAAAAAAATCCGAAGTGGGCGTTAATCGTACTTCGGTTGTATATGACATACAATCCAAATTAGAGAAAATCTGCATGAATTAATTCTGAGAAATTGAATTGTGACAAAGAAAGAATTGTTGTCGGTACTGCTATCGAACTGAAGATTTTGGGAGATTGGAACACATTGCTTACGCACAGTTTGCTGAAGGGTCCTTGCAACCCTTCTAAGTAAAAATAGTTTAAACGTTAAGCATTTTCTTCTTCACAAAGCACACGTAGAAAGTACAGTGTTAAAGAAACTAATTATTTTTAATTTTAATGGAATAATGTAATGGCATAAATCCAAAAACTTGTGTGCGTATGTGTAAAAATACAAGTTGTATCACTTAAACGATTTTAATTCAGTTTTTATTTTAGGGGTGTAGTTTTCATTTATCTTTTTTTAAAAATTCTGTTTGTTTACTGTTTTTAGTTAAACGACAACAACAAATGGAAGAGAATAACTCTTTCTCAAAATCAGCTCTAACAGTTTTTATAAAATCTATTTTAAATTTATTTGCCGTTTTTAATGACAAAGGAACGGCTGTATTCATAAACTCTTCAGTTCGTGACCTATTGACGAAATTGTACTAGTAATTGCAAGACCAATAATAGACCTCGCAGTGTATTACCATTACCAGGTGTCGAGAACGCCTTGCTACCGTTCTACGACAGCTCACTGACGCGCTTGTAATTTTTTACACCATTTAACCGGTAGCCCAAATATTTAGGGAAAATGTTACTGGAACAACTTTATGCTCTTTCTCTGTGAAGCGGTCAAAATTGTATTAGGACTAGCCGTTCAGACAGTATTACAGCAAAATAGCCAACAACAACACTCGTCATCGTTAAAACAAAAGCCGCCATTTTGAAATGAAAGTGAATGGAGAAAAACTTACACTGGTCTTTCGGGCTTTATATTTAGTACCTTATATTTGGTAATAAATTTCAAAGCAAGTGGTCCATATTTTCGTTCAAAACTATAACAAACACACAAACTAAATTCCGAACAGACGACTAGAATCAAAAATATCTTTTTAATCGGTCCATAATGTTACTTTGTTTATCAAATAATCTACCTCCATTCAGTGTACCAAACCTTAAAAATATTGCAAGTCGGAAGAATAGCGAAAGGAAGGAACACCACAATCGGAGAAAAACTTCTGAAGAATTATCATGAACCGTTTATTGTGTTTGGATTTTTAATCTCTGTTGAATAATTATTTTAAGAAAGTCTTGCAATGTATGAACACCATTAATGTTTTGTCTAACCAGTTGTGCAGTCGTCAGCTGATGTGCCGCTATTGTTTTAGCAAAATATCAGATAAAAAGCGTTTAGTATCTTCCGTACTGACTATGCGCAGACTGAAATTAAATTAACATCGAACTGCGCAACCAACGATATTATTGTCAAGTGAAGCGTTACACTTAACTGATTTGCGTGTTACATAAGCCCAAACAAGCAGACTAAGCACCAGGCATATTTCTTCAATATTTACGTCATCGGTTGGGGCAGAGAGGATTAGGGATTATGCAACCCCCTGCAACCCTTTACATCACACACCCTCGGGCAGTCGGTAAGGTATCAGTTCTCGCCATGTGTCGGTGTGACCCGACGTCTTACGTTGTTTACGTGTGATTTGCATTTCGTGATTTAACATGAATATAAGGTGAGTTTCTTCATATATGTGGGAGTAATTTGGTTCTGTTTTTTAGCTGAGATGGCTAAGGCACCGGCTAGTCTGCTGCTTTTGTGAGCTTGACGTACCTTGGTGAAATTTTAAAAAAAATGGTAATTTGTGCAGATTACGGTGGCTTATCACATATTTAAACAGGCTTGAAAAAAAATATGATTTATGACTTGTGGTTACTTTCGCTTTTATTAAGTCAGCGAGGCAGGTGCGTGGCAAGATTTCATTCTTTGCAGCAACGCGGCGAGTTAATCTCAGCTACAAATTGAACGTGTCTTTTATTAATATATATATATATATATATATATATATATATATATATATATATATATATATATATAATTAAACAGCAGTAGTTCTAAACAAAGTTAGGAGCCATTGTTCGAAGTGGCTAAAGCATCGATCAGTCTACTGCGCGCCTAAAGGTTCTTGGAGTCGCATTTGCTCCTTCGCTTTTCCCTTACCGTTAACACTGATCCCTCGTCCTCATTACTCTAAGTATGGATGTTAAGCAAAAAAAAAAGTTGATTAATATATAAATATATCGATTATGCACCGTTACGTGTGTTACTATTCTATAAAATGTATTGCATTTAATTATTTCCAAACTAATTAAATTCCAACAAGCAACCAGTGTGTGACCCATCAGTCTTTCTATTAATAAAGTTCGGAATTGGACGGCATCGGGGCAATTAAGTTTCGTTCGTTTCAAATCCGCTGACCCGTATCAGCTCCTGCCCCCGTTCCAAGGCGCGTTGTTAAAAAAATAATTGCGTTTTATTTTAACCGCTTGCGCTTTACAAAAACATATTTGTAGTGTTCGATTTGCTTGTTTTTATTTTTGTTTTGACATGACCTTTGAACTTTACCGAGATTAAAAAAGCAATTCTGGACACGGTGAAATATTCATTTTAATAGGGAGGCTAGGTCCATTTTCAGGGTCCTTGAGTGTTGAATAAATTAAATTTTAAAGGTTATAGGATCTGTTGATCTTTTTGACGCAGTTAAAGGAGCCATTGTGCAACTAAGCCTCTCAGCTAGTTCAAACCGTTATAAAAACCCATTATTTCTGAATATATTGGAGTTTTTTCATTGTCGAGTGAATTTATTATGTCAATCTTTTTCAGTTTTTGTACACGATATCGTTTCCTAGTAAAGTGTATCGTTAAATATAATGAAATCGAAAATTACATTTTATTACCAACATTTGATAAATGTTTACTGAAACCAAAGTGTACTGAAAGCATTTGATAAATGGAAGTACTGGAAGTTAAAATTACATATAAAAAAGTTCCGTGCATCATTAAACGGAAAGATTACTAACCCAAACTGCCATTATGGGAAAGCATGACTCACAAAGTGGTTCAAGGGGGAGATCACGTACCCTAAAAGGTTGAGAAACTCTGTTTTAGGTTAGGTTAGATTAGGTTGGGTTGGGTTGCGTTAGGTTAGGTTAGGTTAGGTTGGGTGATGTTAGATTAAGTTCAAGCCCCTGGCACTCGTGTTCAAAGGACGCATTGAGCAACAAAATCTTTTGAATTCTAGTTCAGTAGACTGTTGCCCTCGATTAATTTCAGCATCCACTGCCTTGCTCATTCTGCTGGATATGTTCAGGGTTCTGGAAGACAAACTCTTAGTCTCCTTCTGGCAAAGCCTCACGGTCGTGTATTATACAGCCTGCAGTTCAGTATACGCAGTCCCATTCTGGGTTGGAGTCTGATTTCAGAACATATAGGTGAAGAAAGGTTAGCTCCAGAATGTGTGAGCCCCTGAAGGAGTCCTTTCGTTTAACTATAGCGTACAAACTCAGACTATCAGCAATGCACTTTTAGATTGTAAACTTGTGTATTATTGCCCGTAAGCTTGTAAATTGTAGGTTTAAAGAGTGTTGTTAATTTTTCGATTCGAATCTTCAGAATAAATATTACATTTAAAAAAAAACATGTAAACATACTATAAAAATAAGAGAATATGTTTAAGAAGCTCAAACACAATCATATAACCGCGGTAAGTTTCGCTAACCTGGTTTACCAATACTATAAAACAAATAAAATATCGGTTAGGGTTCAGTTTCGTACTTGTAATCGAAGTAAAAAAAAAGGTTTCTGGTTATTATAATGCAGAATACCATTATTATCGGAAGTAAAATTTGCAAAAAGTAAGACAAATGTTTTTTGCATGTTGATTTTTATTTGACATAAATTTGAAACTGTTTTTTTTCTGTGTTTAAACTTGTTCGAGCTGTTACAGAAATCACTTTCTGAGTGAAACTGAATCAGATCTCAGCACAAGTT